>WMED01001159.1:0-28953 GCA_019650415.1 Pipa parva
TAGCAAATTGAGGGATTTGATGACAGAGCTCCAGTGTTGCATAAGGCGACTATTCATTCAAAACTAACTAAATTACTCTACTACTAAACATGAACTAGGGACAAGGTGACATATAAAAATAAGTATATTTCACTTATATACAATTAGTGGAATATGATGAGACTGATGACACTGCCCTTCACTTTGCATGACTTCTCATCCTACTATAGTGTGACTGTCTACGCCGCACTACACATGCGATGGCGTCTGACGCTGTCTGCTGTTTCATGAATAAGAAGTGAATTTGCGACTTCCTAATTGTATTGATGCAAACAGATGAGGAGTCACTATGCAAGGCGAATTCGGACTTTGATGAATAAACCTTAGTAGGGAAGGATTAAAAACGATCACGGCCTTCCTTTAATCCCTCTGTTCATTGTCACTTATTGCTTAAAAGAGGACTTTGTGCTTCTAGAGCCCACATTCTAGAAAACAACTCTCAGCTTACCTCCCCCCCATCTATTAACAACTTACTACGTAATGAAAACAGTTTACTGTAAAAGAGATTTACAATCATCTTCTGCAGATTGTGTTGAAGGAGAGAAATTGAAAGTTGGGAAGATGATTTAAATTCTTATTTATTTAATCTGGATAACTCAAGATACAACAGCTCAACAAAATGCCCCCTACCTGCAAAGAGAGCCACGTTGGTTTGCTTGGCATCAAAAGGACATCGGGCTTGACCATTGAACTCTTCTCCTTCCTGTTCTAGAGTCTTGATCTAACAAAATAATACATAAATATATAATGGAACTGGTAGACTGGTAGAATGACAAGAGGCTGCAACATCTTGATGATCTAATATATTATGATTCTATGAGTTATGTCAACAGGAACCATTAGTGACCCAAATCTTTTGTGGGTCATGACATATTACCTTGTAGATTCTGCACATTGGGTTGAATGAGTTGGTTCCACAAGCGATGAGGCTTTGGTCATTTCTGGGAACCAGCACCTTGATGTAATTATAGCACTCGTCCTGATGGAAAGAAGAAAAAAATAAATACATTTTAATAGAGAAAAAGATAAAAAGAAGAAACGTCCCCTCAAGGTGGAATCTTACATGGAAAACGGGAAAGAGGGCATCTCTCAAGGGGAAGTAGACATAAATGAAAAGCATTGTGTGGTGGATAAAACAACTACAATAGTTGTAAGAAAAATAAATACATTTAAAGCACACAATAGTTCAATCAATTCTGCTATATCTATACTGTCTTTCTGTCAAACTGTTATTTTTTTTAACAAAGACTGTAGGCCATTTTGATTTGACAAAACGGATCAAAAAAAAAAAAAAAAGTTATTTTCTCAATTCTTCCCGCAAAATTAATATGCATAAAAATCAAGTTTATTCCGTTTTGTTCATGTTTGTAACCAAAATAGATTTTAAACGTGACACACATTTTCTAAAAAAAATCTCCGTAACACTTCCATTTTTCAGTTTATCACCAACTGTGTTGATTAGAATCTTCCGTGTAAATGCAGCTCAGCCAGTTTCTGATTGGTCCACTCACACCTCTTTTTAAAAGACTAGGGAGAAATTGCTTTGATCAGCGTTTTACATGCAGCCGTATACTGCTGTGCAGAGACAAGGGAGCCAGGGGTAATTTTAAAGCACATACTGCCAAAATGGCTTATTTGTTTTTTTTACTTTAAATTTTGTTTGTGGGAAAGTAATTTCCCTTTCTTTTTGCACCGCAAGAACCGAGCAAGAGTGATTAAGATTATATTATGAGAATAATCACTGAAATAATTCAGAATAGCTGAACCGAGTTTTTTCGGAAAGATCTTTTTAAGTTCTCAGATTTAATTAATAGCGACAGTTTAAAGGGGCACAAAATGTTTCATATATATATATATATATATATACAGTATATATATGATGAATTCATTTTTTTTTCATTGCTTAACATGAAAATGCTTACTAACCTATTTTGCTCGTTAGTAAAGAGCAAAAAATTCTTTATGTTATATTATTATATATTAAGTGAGACTGCATCACAGCGCAGTTTCCGGCCACTGATACAGAGTCACGGCACTTTAACTCTGTAATAAGACGCTGTTCGGTGGAAAGTGATGTCCTGTGGAGTTGAGAATAATGAATAGGAAGAGAGGGGGATAATCATCTTTATGCGAAACCATTACCCAAAAGGGGGAGAGTACTCGGCTGGAAGAGAAAAGTACTTAGCCCTCTGTATGTGGTGCTATATTATGTGGCAGAATAGCTTCACCAGGGGAACTTTGTCCTTAGAAAATCCTTCACAGAGCTTATCTGTCTTGCCAAATAAAACCCTTAACACTTCCACCGAAATAAATATTTGATAAATGGCTGCACAGTTTCAGCTGCTCTGAGTCTCTTTTTTTTTAATAGAATATGCCTAATGCGGATAAAATCATAGTTTACTTCAAAGCTGTGTGTGTGTGTGGTCTTTGGTGGTCCATGAATTATTAGGTGGGAAGACTGTCTCTACCAACTTCTCTATTCTTCAGTAAGGGATGGTCAAGGCACCTTTCAACTTGGATTTGTTTGCTTTTTTCCCAAGCCAAAAATAAAAGCCTTTTAGAGAAAAAGATCTCATATGATTCTACAGATATCTACAGGGGTTGGACAAAAAACTGAAACACCTGGCTTTAGACCACAATAATGTATTAGTATGGTGTAGGGCCTCCTTTTGCGGCCAATACAGCATCAATTAGTCTTGGTAATGACATATACAAGTCCTGCACAGTGGTCAGAGGGATTTTGAGCCATTCTTCTTCCAGGTCACTACGTGATGCTGGTGGAGGAAAACGTTTCCTGACTCGCTCTTCCAAAACACCCCAAAGTGGCTGAATAATATTTAGATCTGGTGACTGTGCAGCCATGGGAGATGTTCAACTTCACTTTCATGTTCATAAAACCAATCTTTCACCAGTCTTGCTGTGTGTATTGGGGCATTGTCATCCTGATACACAGCACTGCATTCAGGATACAATGTTTGAACCATTGGATGCCCATGGTCCTCCAGAATGGTTCGGTAGTCCTAGGCAGTGACTCACCCATCTAGCACAAGTATTGGGCCAAGGGAATGCCATGATATGGAAGCCCAAACCATCACTCTGGGCATGCAAGAGTCTGGGTGGTACACTTCTCTGGGGTTTCTCCACACTGTAACTCTCCCGGATGTGGGGAAAACAGTAAAGGTGGACTCATCAGAGAACAATACCTGTTTCACATTGTCCACAGCCCAAGATTTGCACTCCTCGTACCACTGAAACTGACATTTGGCATTGGCATGAGTGACCAAAGGTTTGGCTATAGCAGCCCGTCCATGTATATTGACCCTGTGGTGCTCCTGACAGACAGTTCTGGTGGAAACAGGAGGGATGAGGTGCACATTTAATATTGCCATGATTTGGGCAGCCGTGGATTTATGTTTTTTGGATACAATCTGGGTTAGCACCCGAACATCCCTTTCAGACAGCTTCCTCTTGTGTCCACAGTTAATCCTGTTGGATGCGTTTTATCCTTCTTGGTGGTCTGCTGACATTACCCTGGATACTGTGGCTCTTGATACATCACAAAGACTTGCTGTTTTGGTCACAGATGCGCCAGCAGACGTGCACCAACAATTTGACTTCTTTTGAACCCTGGTATGTCACCCATAATGTTGTGTGCATTGCAATATTTTGAGCAAAACTGTGCTCTTACCCTGCTAATTGCACCTTCACACTCTGCTCTTACTGGTGCAATGTGCAATTGATGAAGATTGGCCACCAGGCTGGTCCAATTTAGCCATAAAACTTCCCACACTAAAATGACAAGTGTTTCAGTTTTTTTGTCTATAAATAAACCTCAGAGTTACTGTGCAAATTACTCAATTCAGAAGTACTAGAAGCCATATTAAACTTGTTAACATTGAGGAAATAATTTCCATAGAGACTTTTTCAGTAGTTGCGCGCATCACATTAAATGTGCTGAAATAGTTAAATATATTCCACATATAAATAATTAATACAGTAGATGGGCATGTTCACTTTAGGCTTACTGTGTTTTAAGCAGTCAACTTAATACTTGTTTTTATATGTGCCTTCTGCACCTATTACAGTGACTCAAACCCCTAAGGGAAAAATGTAATAAAGTGTACCGATTTTATTGCGCTAGATCTCGAATTGTTCTCGCGAGATTATTGCTCAAGTTTCAATCTCACTTTTTCAATACAAAGGTAGACATTAGTAGATTGGCTACCTTTCTATCAAAAATATTGAAAAATTGAGTTTGAAAAAACTTGCACAATAATTTTGCGAGAAAAACTCGAGATCTCATGCAATAAACTTGGAAAGACCGAAAGCGGTCTTTACGACTTTATTAAATTTTGCCCTAAGTATGATGGTGCTTCCTTTGCATAGGGCCCCTCTTTTGCTTGCACTAGCTTATCTTGTATTCTATCTACCATCTTCATTCCAACCTTATGTTCAAATCTCTTGCTAGTTGTCATTAATTATAAAAAGTACTGCCGTTTAAAACCATTCTGATGTCCCTCATTTGACCACAAAGCTTCTTATGGTCAAGGTGACTAACAGAAGTCTTTGTTTAGCTTTGGGGAACTCTTCCTTAATACCACTGAGTCATTCTTTTGCCTTCCTTTCCTGGAAAGGTTATAGGCGAACTGTTTTTACAAGAAGAAATATCTCATCAAATCTCTAGACTTGGAGCTCCTAAGGTACTGGTGGGGGATTCACTGAAGTGTAAGACAGTGATAAGAAGAGAAAAAGCTAGCAGGCGTTGGTGCTTAGCTCAGCAATAGACTCTACTGTGCATAATCGCACAACCGCACACAGTGAGGGAGGGAGGTCACTCTGACAGCATGCTCTTCTTAATTAAAGCTGAATTTTAATTAGCGCTGAAGTTAATTTTATTTACCCAGGGCCAGAAGATGGAAATTTCTCATTTAAAGAAGTAACAAAAGCCTTAAGGCTAGAAGGAGATTATGATTGACTGGGTTCTTTCCCTCCTCTCTGTAGTTTGTAGCAATGTTCATCTGGATCATTTGTGGACATGATGTAACTAATCCATCCTCCTCTTGTTTGAACCTGGTACAGTCGATTTTCCTCATTAGCACAAGCTTAAATGTCTATTCACAAAAAAACCCCACGTTATACAGGAAACATCCACTGCAATATTTTGCATAGTGAAACAAAAGCAAGATACCAGTAAGAACAATCCTTTAAATTGGACATATTTGAAAAAAACAATTCAAAGTTGCCTAGAATGGAAAGTTATTTTTAATTCGAAGCTAATATCGAGTGGAAGAATTACGACTGAACACACAGGAAAATGTCCAGGAGTAAGAGTGATTAAACTTCCCTGTAACATCAGTTAGCTCACTTCAAAGTTAGAATGTGCAATATTCGAAGGCACTTTTACTGTTTGTCAATAAGAATTCTCTCAACCTTTAACTTCTAACTGTTTCAGCATCATTAGTCATAACAATCTTTTAACTGCCTTCCCACTTGACACGGATGCTTGGTTAGCATGTATGAATGTAGAAATGCCCTTGAAACTTAAATCAGAAATGAAAAAATACCTGCCGACAGACGCATTTTTCACAGTCTACATTTTGTGCAAACGGCAAGGGCTTTGCCGAGAGGAAAATTTACCAAAAGTGGGAATGACCTAATTTTTCAACAAGTAGTGTTGGCATGACATCACAACAGTAGAATATTGGGTGCACCTATGGTTTTCATAGATTTAAAACCTTTTCAGGAAACACCAACAGCCTCTGATTGGTTGCTATGGAGTTTTAGGCCTCAGAATATTTCATAATATTAGTACATATAATTGCTAAACATTGAGGGGGTTATTCATCAAATTCCGAATTTGCCTTGCATAGTGACTCCACGTCTGTTCAACTAGGAAGTCGCAAATTCATTTCTTCTAATTCATGAAGCAGCAGACAGCGTCAGATGCCATCGCATGTGTAGTGTGGCATAGTCAGTCGCAATATAGTATAATGAGAAGTCATGTGGAGTGGAACTCCTCCAGTGAAGGGCAGTGATGTCAATCTCATCATATCCCACTAACTGTATATCAGTGAATAATACTTATTTTTATATGTCACCTTGTGCCTAGTTCATGTTTAAGAGTAGACTAATTTAGTCGCAGTCGCCATTATTACCGTAAGGCAAACAGGTGAATTCGGAGCAGTACGCACTGCAGAATCCGCCCCTTCGACAGACTTCGTCACATGCTGAATAGCCGAATTACCTGTGCACGTGCACACAAATTGATGCGAAATGCTCCGTAAGTACGTGACTGGAGTAAGCATCAGAATTATTCGCAAATTCATAACATAGCAGAGATTGTTGAATAAGCGGAGTTGGAGAAGTCGCGAATAGACGTGAATATGGTAAATATACATGACAGTTCAGACTTTGATGAATAACCCCCCTAACTTGTGAGGATATTTGTAATGCCCACAGGACAAGATAAGGATTATGGAGGTTTACATTGCACAGGCACATTCATCTTAGTTTTGGGGGGTAACTAAGATCAGAATAACCTACCCGCTGTTTCCCTTTAATCGCGCAGTTATCCATGTCCTGTGTCTTCCATGTTATATACTATAACAGAGAAAGCAGAACATTAGTACAGTGGCTTAGGAAAAAAAATCACTGGTGCATTTCCTTTAATATACTAGGCCTTCAAAGCAAAAAGTCACTGCAGTGTAATTTGAAATCTGTGCATCGAAAGTCTGCTCCATTTGAACTATTTACATGCAAATGAATGTAGCAATAACCATAACACTCCATCTAGAAAAAAAAACACAATATCGTTCCTTACTTCCCTTGCATAGCAAATCAGTTCAGAGCTAGTGGTAAAAACATAGATCGGGACTTGCAGAGGAGAAAATATATTTGATTTCTGAACTAATCTGTGGGGTCAGTAACGTTTAAAGGGGCGTATTTTGAACATGAATGTTAACAGATCCCGAAATGCTCAAAATATCCACTTTGAGGTTAAAGGACGGCGGCCCAGAGAACAAAAAAAAAAAAACAAAACAAAAAAAAAAGAGATAAAATCTTACTTTTTCTGGTAGAATTGCATCTTTGGCTCTCCGCAGATCGATAGCAAACACATGGTCTCTACAGGGGAATAAAAAAATATTATTAGATGGAGAGGTTAGTGTTGACAGAGCTGAGGCTTGGCAACTGCTGCAGGCTTCAATTCCATCGTTTAAAGGTAAAATAATATACAATTATTAGTTAAGGCTCGTTTTCTATTCCTTTTACACATTAATATAACACTGACATCTTCTGCAGCTCTTTAAAGAGACTAATCATTCACTTCAGCTCCCATGAATCTTACAATCTAGTTTCCCTGAACAATACCTCACATAGGGCTAAGGCAAAAATTTAGACAAAACAGTGGCTCAGTGGTTAGCACTGCTGCCTTGAAGTGCTGGGTTCTGGGTTCAATTCCACCCTAGACTTTATCTGAATGGAGTTTGTATGTTCTCCCTGCACCTGTGTGGGTTTTCTCCCACAATCCAAAAATAAACATGTGTGACTGAATAGGGAAACTAGATTGCAAGCTCCACAGGGCATTAATAGAAGTGAATATCTGTAAGGTGCTGCGGTATATATCAGCATTATATAAAAAAAAAGTTGCAAGCCAACCTTGATATTTGTTGAAAAATGTCTACAATTGACTTCGTTTTTTCAACCAGGTCTGCCCTTTACATTAGTGGAGAGACATTCTTCTTCCCACTTTTATTGAAAGCTTCTGTTTTCCACCTTTGGCCACTTTTAGGAATGGTGGCCCCATGTGACTAGTAGCATAAGGTTGTTAATTAATGTTTAGATTGTAAGCTCTGTGGGGCAGGGACCTCCCTCCTCTTGTTTCAATCATGGCCTGGCACTTAGAGTAATGTATTTTCTTTATTATATGCTTGTAATTTATTTCACTTGTTCTTTGTTAATCACTTTCCCTTGTCTGTATTATAACTGTATTGTTGGATTGTACAGCGCTGCTTAACCTAGTGGCACTAAATAAAAATATGCAACAGAGGAGGTGGCATTTGTGGGTCCTGATTGACGCGCCATCGCTCCAGCATTGCATTCTGGGATATATTCTAATATATTTGTCAACAGTTTAATTTTCCTGCTGTTAGCTTGTAAAATTCCCTGTCTACCTCGGCTTTTATTCCTCAAAACAGACTGCAACATTTGCAACATTCTTTAAACTTTACCGTCTGGGAAAAAAATTAAAAAAAGAAAGAATATATTAAAAAAAAAAGTCAGCTTGGGTTGATTGGCAGAGGCTGTGTGGCCTTTGGCTAATTATTATTTATGGCATATACGCACCTCATATTGTAAAGACTACATAATCTGATCATACGGTTAGGAAATCTCAGATAAGGACTGTAAGATTTACAATGAGATCAGCATAAGTGTTTGTCCTACATCAGTAACATTAACAATTCATTTCATTGTATTTGGAGGAACATTGTTGATTGAACAGTGTTGGCTAATAAGTGCTGTTTTCATTCTGTTATGATGGTGAACAAACAAAGAGACCAAACACAAAAAAAAAACCCCTTTGTGTTTAATCAGCTGATCACATTCTTTATTAGAAATAACAGACTTGCTGTTCTCAAATAATCCACCCTCTTTCATACACAATAACATGTGATACGTACCTTGCAGCAATGAACAAAGTTTGATTCAGTTTAAGCATCTTTTGAAAGTCAAGTCCGAGGTGTGAGGTGTCATCATCACTAGCCAGCCCCCGAAACCAAGGATAGGATGAGGTGACTGAAAAAAAACATCAAGAGGATGTTCTCTTTGGAATGAATAAAGGTCATTATGTCTCAATGCCACTACTGTGTATGTACACATTACTGAGAAGGTGGAAAGTTAAGGGGGATTGTAGGGTGAAAATGGAAAAATCTGGGGGATTGCATTACTTGGAGCCTGTAGGATGAAGATGAGCTCAAGTATGATGTAGGAGGCAGTGAAGGACAAAATACTTTGATCAGTAAGTATATTGAGATCACCCAGTTTCCCTCTTAACTATAACTATATGTGCTTTAGTTCTCCTTTAATATAATTTAAAAATCCATTTCCCCTAACTAATGACACCCCTTTAGTCCATGTTTGTGGGATTATTCATTGGCTATGTAAAAATGAATTTATTGTTCAGTGTTGTAAAATACAGTACTTCATGCCTACTGGTCTCTGGTCCCTGATGCGAAACCTACTGTTGCACCCTGATGTAAATCCCCGTTGTCAATAAAAATAAGTCTGAAGTGTTGTTTCTGTTTAATAACTTTGGATAGACCCTGGACATGGCTTGTTAAATAATAGAAGTCAAAGTAGTATAGAGTTTCAAACATTACCTGGTGTGTCAATAGTTCTAATAGGAGTGAGATCCTTTGGGAACGTCAGAGTATTGGACAAGTGACCAGCGATAAGGAGTAGAACCACACAAAGAATCGCTTGGGACATTCTTGTGCCCTTGACAAAGTAGCAGAGGTCAGCGGACAGGTAAATGGGCTCTAACGAATGTTCATTCTGTCTGGTGAAGAACCTGCAATAAATAAAGAATCCGGACCTTTCATCCACGGAAAACACAATTCATCTCCGAGGAATAAAGTATTCAGAAAACAAAAGCGAATTTTAAGTAGATACGTTTTTTTCCCTTGGCCAAGTGGAAGCCATACTTTGTGGCGTCATTTTATCTGCAAATGAAAATGCCGTGCCTGTTTTAATTTCACACAGCATAATTCTGTCTCCGCGGACATATAATGCGATGAACCTCATGAACTGTACTGCTGGGAAAGGAAGAATCTGATTAATAGGATTGTTGATACAATCTGATATAATGTCTAGCAGGCCTGTTCTATGGAAAGCATATTTATTGCCATCAAAGCACTTACATAGTGTTGGATCCAATCCCTGCTCTCTTTTATTCCTGTGCCAACTGACCAACTGAATCTTCTGGACATCCTTTAATAATAACCATATACATTCATCCTCTTGAAAAGTTCTAGTGTGACAACTAGCACTTAGCTCATCTGGGTTGATAAGGAACATGCCTCTGTATCATCAGAAAGGAACAATCGGGGGAATTCATTAACAGGGGCAATCTTTTCTGAGGACTGGTAACCTAGAATAACCAATCAGCTGTTAGTATTCACTGTTATCAGGAAACTAAAATTACAAAAAGCAAACTTCTGATTGGTTGCTAGACCTCTGTTTGCCCCTATTAATGAATTTCCTTTCAATTTTGATTACAGAAACCTTTACAAATGAAAGGATGTCGGTCGCCCATGTTGGTTTTCATTATTAGCAAATTTAGTATAATCCAGCACCAACTATCTTCAACCTACAAACCCCCTAAGTCAACCAGTGGCAAATGATCTTCAGTTTTCTTTTCCAGTGTCAGCAAGCCCTTCAAGAAGGTTCAGACAATAAATGTGGTTATTTGTCAACAAGGGCAATCATTGACAGAGTAACCCAAAGCAACCAATATAATTTTTGTCTTTCAGAGCTCTTGTTTTCATATACCGGTAAATACTAAGAGCTGATTGGTTGCTATGGGTTACTAGACCTCTAGAATGATTGCCCCTGTTGGCGAATTCAACTGAAAGTCATTAACAATGTCTATTTAGTTTCTTTCATTTCTTGCACCTCCTCTGTTCTACAAATCACTTCAAAACTCTAATAAAAATGTTGCAAATTATAGTCCAACACACTGTAAACCTAGGCCTTTTTTTCCCCTTTAAGTGTTCTTTATTTCGGTTTGGCTGTGCTCAAACTAATGGGATTTTAAATGCATTGGGCCTGGAATGAGTAGTCAAGGGATGTTAGCTAGCACAAGGTGGATGTCGCATTACCTCAGCACAGCGAAAAGCCTAGCAGGTGGGACGTACCAAGTACTTTGACTAAGCGAGCAAGGGACGTGAAGAAAATGACTTCCAATTACTTGCAAACAGATGGAAAGAAAATGGACAGCAAATGAACCCTGAAAGCATAGCAAGAAGGCAGCAGACAGAGGAGTGCCTCACCAGGATACTAATTTAAGGCCATTTCTGAGGGCAAAATTGAAGTAAAATTGTCCTGGAGAATTTACAGGAGGTGGGAAAATGATGTCTTAGAATTTGCAGTAATGACTGAGCAGCCTGTAATTAATTGAATGTGCTCTGTGGGACATACGCTATTTAAGTGTGTACATGGTTTGAGGACGGATGGATGGTTATAGACTCTGTATCTCCATCAGTTGTTAAAATAACAGACCTTTTTTTTGCTGACGTTTTAGTCTCTCTCTCTCTACTTTTTCTGGTAGCTAATCTTTCTCTCTAACTCTGTGTGACGTAGTCAGTAGCTGGGTCTCTATCTCTCTCTCTTCTTTAATATGTTGACCGCGTATGGTTCTTCCCAGCTGTTTATCGCAAATAAAAAAATTCCAAACAGCAGAGGTTATCCCGTGCAAACATTTAGAGCCAATTCAATAAAGAATTTACAGTTTTCTGCACAATTATTCCCAATTTTAGTGGCAATTAAGTGGTGGCAATTTAGCGCTAATTAAGTGGAGGCAGGAACGCCATTATGCATTAGTGCACACTTTAAGAAAATTCCATTGATTTGAAACGCGCAATTTGCTTTATGGTTTTAACTCCAGTGTTCATTCTTCAACAGACTGAGCATGTGCAGAAACAGCAGTATTAGGCCAGAATTCTGCTCCTGCGCTTGCTTACATCAGCGATGTTAAAGAGAAAGCAGGAATTGAAGAAAATAGTGGCTTTTTACAAAGAAAAAAAGGAAAGACTGCGAGCGGTATGTATTTAAACCCCCCCTCCCCCCAAACCCTTCAGAATTACCCATAGATCAATGAGCCTTTAATTGTCCTATAAAGGAATATGCATTTTTTGGCGTTAGTGCCCTTTTAAACAGACTTACAGCAGCCAATCACCGTTTAGCGCACAAGATCCAAACTGTAAGCCCTATTTATAGCCATTGTGCTTAGGGATTTTAAACTTTTAATTACATTTCTAAGACTTCACTTTAGACCTGAAGAGTCTGCAGGTATTAATAAAGGAATAATAAATGATGGAATTATACATGACCAGAAATAAAATAATAATGAAATATTAACAGGATATTAATACATCCTATGTGCCCGTCAGCAGCGTCAACGTTAAGATGCTAGCTAGGTAACGGCCTGTTGCCGAGCAGCAAGTTTTAGGCCTCTGCTGAAGCCATGGGCTTGTGGGAACTGGTCTCAGTAGTTTAACTGACACAATACATGATTGGTAACGCCAGCTTGTGTATCATGTCCGTCACCCATTCCCAGATTCAAACACGAGCGTCAGGAGGGACCCGTGTGCCTGATTCCTCTCCAGTTTGCCCTCCCTAGAGGGAGAGTTTAAATTGAGTTGACAGGAATGCCCTGCAGAGCGCTGTGCTCGGATAAATTCTCCATTACGATACAAAGCCGCGCTATGTTCTGCATCAGTGGATGGCAGGATTTCATTACCCGCACTCTGTGTCTCTGGGTGCATGTTATACAATATTCTATGTACTACGTTTCTTGTCAAGACTATCTTTACAGAGCGCTGGTACACAATCAAGTTGTGGCGATTAATAGGATAAATAAAGCAGAACTACTTATGTTCGCTGTTTCTAGTGTGTAGCAGCGCAAGAGAAACGCAAACCAGGCCGTATACAGTGACTTAATGGGGGTTATTTATAGAAGTGAGAATTAAACTGTTGAAGTGAATTCCCATCATTTTGGGGTGGCTTTGCTCTTGATTCTCCAGAAAGATTATTCCCATTATAAAGCCGCAACTGCGTCAGTATTCCCACAGTGAAGTCGCAAATTCACACTTTTACGCAACAATTTCGGACTTTGATAAATGACCCCAGTTACAATCTTGTTGTCCAATCTAATTGCTTTTAGTTGAACCAGCTGACTGTTGCGTCAAATGTATGACTTCTGGGGGTTATTCATTAAAGTCCGAATTGTTGCATATAGGTGCAAATTCGCCAGATAAATTCAGTCGCAATAGACTACTACTGTCGCAGTTGCGTCTTTATGAGAATATTGTCGTAGTCAATGGGAGAATTGTCGCAGTCGCGGATTTGCTATGGAAATCCACTGTTTGAGAATTCGACAGTCGAATTCAGACCTTAGTGAATAACCCCCTCTGGGTGGGTGGGGGGCGTGGAATTCTGGGCAATCATTTGGCTGAAATTGGTCCCTCTAAATAAAAAATCAGGTTGTCTAACTTTTTTTTCTATATATATTAAAAAACTATGAGTTGGTTAATTCCACACATGTTCTTTAGTTTGCTTAATGGTGGACGAAACAACATTTTCATTAACAAATTGTGGTGGCTTCTGATCTACAAATGATTATTATTGATGTAATCCCATGTAGTAGAGGATTCTGGGATAACACACATAATATTTTACCACTTAGCCAACTACACCTTTGTTTATATTTACGGTTTATCCTAATCCTAGCCAGAGTTTAATATGCATGTAATAAATTGACTGCAGGATGTAATGTACTTCGGGCAGCTGTACAGAAAGCATTACCCAGAATCCTTAGCACAAACAGGTTTTTCTTCAGAGAGTAGAGAATATCCACTTGTATAATATCCACTTGTATAATATCCGCATTGCTTATTTCCCAGACAGTAGTCTAATTGGCAGCTGGTCACAGGGCCATTTGGCAGCAACAGAAGAGCTTACAAAAATCACTTTTACTGTGTCTAATGATAAAAACAAAAAAAGAAAAAGAAAGTATTGCATATTTGATTTGTGTGGATTGAAGGCAAATCCTGTCAGAGGAAAAATCAATTTTACTTGCGAAAGCCTAGTTATCAAAGTGACTTCCTTTGCTTGATAATGTACCGTAGTGCAATAATATGGGAATTAAGAGAGATTTTACTGACAATTCTGCAGCTTGATAATGATAAACCCCGGCTAAATGTAATTATTTTGATTAGGTGAGGGGGATGACGGGAAAAACAAAACCTTTGCTGTTTTTACTGTAGATTTGCTGCAAGGAGAATTGCTATTTGTTGGCTGACCATTATTTCTCCTTTGCTAAAGCGATTGTCTCCAGCAGATGTTTCTAAATTTTCTTTGCTAAAATTGCGTACAAGCGCGTCTTGTGCAATACAGATATACTGTAGTGTAGAATCTTGGGACATTTCCAAGCGGCTAAACATTCCGACGTCCACTATTTTCCCAAACCGGTCTTAACAAGGCTCTGGGAACATTTAAACCCTGAAGGTGACTTTTCCCACAGCTTTCTGGTCTGAGGCTAAACCAGTTGCTCTAGCTTTCCCTCAAGGCTGCCATTCTCACGCTCCCCTTTCTCACAGTCTACACAATGTAAGGCGCTCCATCATTTTCCTATGAATCTTTTCTTTATTTTTATGAGCTGAGACATGCTTCTGGTGACATTATATTACAAAATAAATAAATAAAAATAGTTGGCAGTTGACACTGGAGTGAGAACATCAGAGAAAGCAGCATATTTCAAAAGGAGAGAGGCCATCGTTGATTTACGGTATGATGAATAAAACAAGATGGTGGACTATTCTGTTATGGTGATACTTCAGCATTAAAAGAAAGGCTGATAAAGAAAGGCTCCATCTGCCTCCCCCAGTCGTATAATTGGTTCATTCTTTTTGACAGAT
The DNA here is from genome assembly GCA_019650415.1 of Pipa parva. Taxonomy (NCBI): domain Eukaryota; kingdom Metazoa; phylum Chordata; class Amphibia; order Anura; family Pipidae; genus Pipa; species Pipa parva. The sequence goes on from WMED01001159.1 coordinate 14,733, forward strand.
GTAAATCTTCTGGTTCACTTTTGGAATGCACTGGAACCCATTGAGTCTGGGTCATTGTCATACCTCTTTGAGAACGTTACCTGAAGAAGTAGCTTATTTTTGTTATTTTATAAATATCACAGTCTAGGGGAAAAAAAGCGTGTGTCGTAAGCATAAATAATGTCTGCAGACAAACTACAAGCTCACTCGTCAAGAGCCTCCCCCTACTCTAATTCTCTTAGTAAACAAAATATGGTACCTGCATAACCAGGTATGAGGAATACCTTATAAACATCTTATTCAGGCACCTTGAACTTGCCCAACATTGTTTTCCTTTTCCACATAGTAATACTGTATTGGTGAAAGCAATGTACAGTTACATCTTAGGGTCACCTTATATAAACGACTTGTTAAAGTCCCCATTATTTAGTAAATATGTATGGGTCTCTAGGTGGGCAAAACCCACCTAGATATGGAAAAATAGTCTTTTGGATTTGTCAGTTTTCACATTTGTTCATATTTATTTCTCATCTTGCTTTTTCTCTCATTCTTCAAAACATCCCTGTGCACCTTATTATTTATATATAAATATATCTCATTGCATTGGGTCTTCCTAATTTCCCCCTTTAACTCCCGCAGTAAAATAAATGACGGACCACTTCCTGTCCCTCGCTGGCTCTAGGTTTTCCCCTCCTCATTTCCCCAACGAAAACAAGCACCGCCGCAACCGTTTGCTAATTATAACTCCCAATTTATCTCTAATGCTGTCACTCGCAATTCCGACATGAAATCTCACAATACAAAATGTCTTTCCGAGCGCAAGTCCTTCTACTTGTTTTCAATTTATTACTAGTTAGATTTTTTTTTTTCTTTTATTAAGTTCTTTGGCTTAAGACAAATGGGTACCAGTTAATTAGTCCCTCAGGCTTGTTACGCTTCCTCAGAGTCCAATCACGGATGGTCCCTGGACATCTGCGCATTTAATTGGCCAGGTAACCAGATCCCGCAACCTGCCAGTAAATTGTCATGTAATAGGTGACAAAGACAGCGGATGCAGAAAGCTAATTTTTATTACAATGCTTGCCAATCAGATTATACTCCATAGCAAACCTCTCAGCTGAAGCATGGCTATATTTATATGTGGTCTTACGGTATACAAACATTTCCCATCTATCAACAGTGTTTTTCAATTTTTTTATATAAAAAAATAAAAGAACAAAAGCGCATTTTAATATGGCCGCTCTCAAATGCCACGGTGAAGAGGAGAAACGACAACAAAGGGCGGTATCAGTAACCCCTTCATCTTTAGCCATATGTTTATTTCATCGGGGATTTGGCCGGGCAGAGGGAGGATGGTTAGTGATTTCAGGTTTGGATGGAAATGTGTTGTGAATAGTGGCTGAGGTTTAACAGCAATAAAACAAAAGATAAAGAAACTAGACAATTCATTTTTAGTATGTTTGAAGCAATGCAACTGGGAGAGTTGGAAATTGCATTTTTTTTAGCTTACCATATCCTCAGTAACCTACAGAGCTGGTTTTGGTGGGGTGCAAACTGGGCAGTATCCCAGGGCTCCTAATACTGAGGGGATCCTGCTGCAAACACAGCTATGCTATTCACTTTCTCTAGTTTGTCTCTGACCTGTTAAAAATAACAGTATATGTGGCCAAGCTTTCAGTTTTACCCAGGATGCCTGGCAACCTGTATTGGCCGCCTGTCAATTTACAGCTTATGGGCAGATGCATGTTCCAGTCTCCATTACAGAATTCACCGATCACAAAAAAAAAAGTGCCTGTTGAATTATTGTTTAGTTAAAGGATAACTTAAAGTTCCCCTTCCATTTTCCACTGTACATTTTTTTTCTACTTTTGATCATACTATTAAAAAGACCCTCCCAGTTCCTTAAGTGTATTGGACCAAATGATCATAAGAGTACAGCTGTATGAGCCCAAGTGATAGGGAACCTTTAACAAATGCAAATATCTTACCAAGTTCTTATCAAACGGGATATTTTCATTTACATTAATGCTGCATGTTCATGTTTAAAGGACAATTCACACCAAAAAAGTACAAATTCCCATTTGGATTAATATAGCAGTTATTCAGATATAGTGCTGCATCTTTGAGTGCTCATGAATTTGATTGGTTTCTGTCTGTTTTTTTCTTTACTTATAGAAGCCATGTTGTTAAACAGATCTCACCCAGTCCCATTGTTTTATAATGGTGCGTTACATAATACATATACAGGAAGTGTCCCATAAAGCACTGTTTTTAAAGCTAAATATCTTACTTTCTATACACAAGGTATCGTTTTTGGAAGCACAAATTGAATGTACGGTAACTATAACTGCATCTGAGGCATTTTCATTTTTTCACTCTTAATGTTTTTTTTTTGTTTTTTTTTTACAAACAATAGGAGCAATAAGTCCAATTAACAGTAGAACACAAGCTCCCAGAATTCTATGCTCCTCCGCCAACGAGTCTATTTCTCTGAGCAAACAGCTGACAGCCGTCTTATCGTACCAGGCACCCAAAGCTTATTACCAATCTCACGACTAATGGCCCATATGCTGTAAGGTCACCAGAACTGATGATGCAGTGTAGGGGTTTCATTTAGTCCTAATGACTACCTAAATTAATTCATCAAGTCATGCACTTATTGCATAAACCTATCCCAGTAATCCCTTTGTTCGCTGCACCGATATAAATGCACGGCCACAGAAATGGATAAATTCTTGATAAAAATAGTCCACTAATCCCTTTTTCACTCCCAGCCCTCCCCACCTATTGCTTTTAATGCTTCTTCAGATCTTTCTTTTCCAAGTGCTGAAAGGCATCCAGACCCCAGTAGTTTTGCTGTTTAGCTTATATCATGGCATGAGGAGATATTTAAGCCATAGGGCATTAACCAAACCCCCCATCGAGGGAATAGGAACCCTGCTGGTGTTTAAATGGACAGCCTGTATGAAAAGGACTGGCTGCAAACTGAACGGGCTGTGAGCAGGAAACATGTCAAAATTACATCCAACAGAGCAGGCAGCCATCCCTTTAAAAATGGCCGTCAAAATAAATAAATAAAGGATGGGTGGGTGAGAAAAGCCTGTCATCTGTAATCTACTGCGGATTTCTCAAAGCAATAATCTCATGTAGATTATAAGGTCTTTACGGGGACACGGTTTACTATTTTATCTCACTTTAGCTCGAAATGCTTATAGTCTTAATTTATTAAAGCCTGCCAATGTCACACATACAATTCTACAGAGGTGATATTTGTTGTCATAGACTCTCGACTTTTACAGATCTGTAAGAAAATCCATGTTTCACACGAGCTGCTGCAGTAACTAGTCCTGATGTCAGAAGCAGAAGCCCTAGCAGTATGTTAAAGATTTTTTTTTTTTACAAAGACAGACAGGTAATTTTGTCTCGGCGAGATTGACGTCTCTGACTGAATAAGGCATATAAGGAGATGATAAAAAAAAAATTGACAGGGTCTGAATTTGTTGCTTGTACAAAATGATGTCATAAGATTATTTTATTTTTTTTATTTAACAAAATAATCCTTAGATTTAAAAGTCTGAACATATCAGCGATGTATCTGCCGATCTGGGTTCTGCTAGGTTAAAAAGGTAATCTGAATTTTATTTTATTTTTCAAGAGACTAAAGCAGCTAAAGACGGAAGGATGAAAGCTAATGACACAATATTACATCAAATTATTATATACCTGTGACATGTAAGCACGGGCATCAATTGTTATTTTATCTTTTGGCCAAATGCAAAAAAATTGAAATGAATACCAAACTGCGCCCTACTTCCGATAATAAAGCCTGACTGCCGATACGTAATGTACAGTAAAGTGAAGATAACTGTCATAAACAGAGATTTGGGCAGGATTTGAATGTTACAAGTGATATGGGCGACTTAAGGGTCTGTACAGAGAGTGTAAGGATCTTATACGTAACTGGAAGGAGGATTAATATTCGTAAAGGAGCCCTATCTAATTAGTACGAAGCATGTTCCTAAATGCTTAGAAAAATGTACAGTTGAAGTGTGCATCAGCTTTAAGGCAGCATAGTGCAGATTAGGCCCCGAAGAGCTATCAGAAAGGGTAGTTGGACATCCTCGACCTCAGGAAGAGTTATGCAGTGCCAGTTTTGTTGATGAAATAAAAGATACAGAATGTATATAAAGGGCATCTTGAATAATGAATGAAATCCTCAGATTGTCTGCTATGGGTTAAACATCTTCCTACATTGATGAATTTCCCTGTTAATTTAGGGTAGAGATGGGGGGAGGTCTAGTTCCAATTGTGTAGAGAGTTCCATCGAATTCTATGTGGACCACTAAGAAGAGAGAATTCTTTTAACCACAGTGTAAATAACTTCTTTGTTTAGAATGTATGCCATTGTATGTGTAAGCTAAATATGATTTATTAGTTATTTTAGTTTGAACTTGACGGCTGTGTTACTACAGTTAACTGTTGGTGGAGCGGATTCAAAATGATGTTGAAATTATTTTGTAAGTCCTGTTAAGATTCAGGGCCATCTTGACTAAAGTTTGAACAGTCTATTTGCCTCTTCCCCATGTTTGCTTACTGAACAAATTCTATAATGTGGCAAATCCACAACCAATTTGGGTAACTACGCGAGTCGCGATCTTACCTGTCACATCACAGTGCACAGGTACTTCCACTATTGACTAAGCGGTGGAATGTGTCAAAGGAGCGAATGCTACTAGGTGAACTGCTCTGAATTTATGTGTTTGACTTCACAACACTTCTCACTGGGGAATTAGGGGGTTGATGGAAGCACTCCAGTGTTGTGTAAGGTGACCACTTCTTCAAAAGTGACAATGACAACTGCAACTAAATGACAACATGACCTAGGTACAAGGTGACATAGAAATAGAATATTCACAGAATACAGTTAGTGGGATATGATGAGACTGATGTCACTGCCCTTCACTGGTCAAATTCTCCTCAATCCGCATGACTTCTCATCCTACTTATATCCGACTGACTACGCCACACTACGCATGTGAAAGCGATCGCCACTGTCCACTTGTTTGACAAGTCTATCTGTAGCTTAGTCATTACTGAGAAGTGAATTTTCAACTCTTTTGTGGATGTGACTTGAACTGTAGCGAGGTGAATGCAACGGGTCAATTCGCCCTTTAGTGAATAAGGCCCTCAGTGTTCACCTCTGACTTCAGATACTCTGTTCCATAACCTCACACATTCTATTTTTATCTAGAAATTTTCTTCTATTTTTTTTTCAGCCTTTAAAGTAATGTATTTCAGCGCACTTTATATGGAAATCCCACTGATTTTAACCTGCGGTATAGACAAGACAAACAAATACCAGTTTACACGGATCCTTGATTTCTAATGAATTTTTCTCTGGGCAGCCGAGGGTTATTTATTGCTGGCAAACAGAAGAAAATATTCCGTCATGTACAAAACACAGGCTTGGGCAGTAAAGAACACGTCATTAATCCATCAATTTACTGAAGACATTCCCAAGGGAAATAAAGAATTAGTCATCAGGCTAATGCCAGTTAATGGGAGTGGGGAGCGACAAGGCAAGATGGGCAGCCTGCAGCTGTGTACCACAAGAATAAATTAAAGGCACAACTTATTTAAAGAAATATTTCACCGTCACTAGAAACAAAGGGTATACGCCATAACTTTATTTTCTATCATTTGGACACCAGAAACTCAATTTGAAAAGAGTGATCCTACAGGGAGCCAAGCATTGACCGCACATTCAATCGTCATAAATCTTACAGCTCTTTCTATGGAGAAAACTGTCTGGGCAGTTGTCTTGATGGTGTCAAGGCATAGTCCCATGAGTATACAGTATGATGTCATTGTATTTCCTGTCTAAGAACAAGGAAGGCTTCACTTGAGTCTAGTTGAGTTTTCACTTTCTTGATTTTAACGGCGAAATTTACTAACGTTGACAATTACTTTTCCTACCATTTATTTGCACAGAAATCTGGCAAAAATGGGCAAAGAGGTCGAAAATTAAGTTTTCAACCTATTCGCCCCCAATTTCTGCCATTTTTCACCTGGGCAAAAAAATCAGAAGAAACAGGTAAAAAAATTGTTTTCGAATTTGGTCAATAACCCCCTAAGTCTTTGTGATCAGTTATGGACAATATTTTCCCCTGGTTTTTGGAAGTTTTTTTTTTTGGTCTCTTGAGTCATTGAGGCTCACCCAAGGTAATTGGTCCATAGTAAATATCTCATGATCTTAAGATGGACAAATTTAGCTGATAGATATGATGTAACTGTACAGGGAAATTTCCACCCCTTTTAATAATAACAAAACTACTATAAATTATTAGCTGCTCAACCTAATATTTCATTATAAGACATGGCAGATCATTAGCTGAAGAATATTTCCTTGGAAAGACTTATATTACCACCATGTTGAGCAAAAGCCTTAGTAGTCTTGTTATTGGAAAGAAAATTGCACAAATAGATTTTCCAGTACCTCACATTCACGAGTCTACACATGGTGTGGGTTTTAGGGTAATTATAATTCCCCGGTCTCAAACATTCCAATATCTTCCAAGGTTCTCTGACTGGTTTATATTGAAGAGTTTAAAGTAAATCCAGGGGGTTATGTATTAAAGTGCGAACAGTCGCCTAAATGCCCGAATTTGCTTCATTTCACGACTTCTCCAACTCCGCTTATTTAACAAACTCTTCGATGTGATGAATTTACTACCAATTCGGACGCTTATAACGGTCGTGGACTTACAGAGCACTTCTCCTCACTTTGCGTGCGAATGGTACAAGGCATACTACTCCGAATTGAAGATTTCTCCGGCACTCCAATGTAAAAGAATTTAAAATTTATTGTAGCAAGGTTAAAAATCCATGTACCAAAATAAAATCAAACATGGGAAGCACCCCTTACGTGTTTGGCGCCTCGGCACTTATTCATAGTGTGAGTGCAGAGTATATTGATTACTAATTTATAGTCAGCAAGCCCGGGGCGGTGAAACACTCATGTGAGGCAATTAACATTGTGTACTGAGTGTATCAGGAGGTAAAGAATATACATATACAGTATATAAAAAGGATTACTCACATGTCACCGGAGTAAACAGAGTGGACAGCGTATAGCAATAACACTGAGCCGGAGTGAAAATTACCAAATAGAATAAAACGACGTGTGGCAAATTAGAGTGGCAAATTGGGTGGTTGATGGCAGAGATCCGGTGTGGTGTAAGCTGACTATTTCTTCAAAAGTGACAATGGCAGGCTGAGACTAAATTATTCTACTACTTAACTTGACCTAGGGACAAAGTGACATAGAAACAGATGTATTATTCACTTATATATATAGTTAGTGCAGTGCTTCTCAAATAGTGGTGCGTGCCCCCCCAACCAATCACCGCATGACTAAGTTAGGCCCCCTCCCTCGGCAGGGGATGTGGGCGTGGTTACTCATACAGTTGGAGCAGAGATTTAGAAGGAAATTAGATAGCGGGCTAATCGACGTTGTAATTGGTGATTTGACACGTGCTGTTGTAGTTGTCGGAAGGGGCGGGACTTCCGGGTCATTCCCGGATTTTGGTGGAGGGTCCTCTGTTTCTCCTCTGACAAATTCATTCGAACTCTGGACCGGCAGGTGAGAGGACCTCAGTCCATTAATAATCAGATGATTGGGTCAGAGGGGGTAATATGTGGCCTGGGCTGGGGGAACTGCACTGTACCCACTACCTCCTGGCATACTAACACTAAGCCTGACAATAACAATGTCAGGCTGACACATATGGGCACGGGGGCAGAGAATGGGGCATGAGTCAGGCACAGGGACAGAGAATGGGGATGGGTGCTGGCACTGGGGAGTAGGGTATGGAATATGGGGGCAAAATACATGCATTCTTTGTTGCAAATCGATCCACATTTCTTTCTTTTTTTATTCTCATATACGTTAATAAGGTTACAGTGTTATGCAGAGGTGTACTTATAACAATTTTATAGACAAATTATACTATTTACAGTCGCGCGGGGGGTGCGAAATGTTTTCTCCTTCCTAGGGGGGGCATGACAGAAAATAATTGAGAACCACTGAGTTAGTGGGACATTGTGAGGATGAACTTCAGTGTATTCCACTTCTGCTTTAGCAAAAGGTCATCATTTTTACCTGTTTCCACACATTTTAATTTATTTATTTTTTTATTTATGGCGGTAAAAATGTCATTTGCAGTTTTTCAAATTAAAGGGGAAGTAAAATCTAAAACTATTTTTGTTATTTCAGTACCTATTCCAAAACAATTTTCTAATTTATTGACATTATTATTTTTTTTTAACTATTACCTTCTGAATTCTGCAACTGTCCCAATGGTTAAAAATTACTTCTCACTGCTGTACATACGTCGGGCAACCAGCGTATTTACTAGCTTTAATACCACAGAACAGGTTGCCGCAGTTGCGACATTCGTTACATGTGAAAGCAAGTAATTGCACCATAACAGTAATTCAGAAGGAAATAACAGGAAAATAAAATAGAAAAAAAAAATAAGAACCATATTTTAAAATAAAATGTTTGTTTTTGGAATATATATTGAACTGTCAAAAATTAGTTTTCTACTTTGCATCCCCTTTAAGGCTTAATATATACATGTGACTGTTAACCCCAGCACCACACGCGCTTCATTTAATCATTTTTTTTTTTTTTAAATCATTTTATGGAAAAATGTGCTGTACGTCTCCTTTCTTTTATAAAAACTCCTAATAAGTCTAAAGCAGCGGTTCTCAACCCCCGTGGGGGGTCACACGACCATCCCACGGGGGTTGAGAACCGCTGCTGAGCCCGGAAGCGCGTACGTGATGACGTTCGGGCGAAACGCCACACCGTGATGTCAGTGCCTGGGCTCGTGGTTCTCAAAAGGTTGAAAACTGCTGGTCTAAAGCATTGCTCCTGTTCTCCAGTCCCTTAAAGAGGACCTGTCAGGTCCACTTACGAGACTGTTTTTAAGAAGCAGGGAGTTGTAGTAAAAGAAGCAAACTCCCTGCTTCTTTTCTGCTCCGATCCCCAACTTGAAATAAAATGGGAGAGGATGATTGACATTAAAGTTCCTCCAATCAGACCCCTTAAATCACAATCTAGTGGGAAATAAGCAGGGAATATGCTTCTTTTACTACAGTCTTAGACAACTCCCCGTTTCATAAAAACAGTTTTTTAATTGGACCTGACAGGTCCACTTTAAGGGACCGTGTACAGCCAATTGTAAACACTGATCGGGATATCAGGGATCATAGCTGGAATTAATGTCCAATGATTTTCTTCCGCTTCCCAAAATTGGTTATTGTTTTGCGCTTAAAGTAGTTTCTTTCCTTAAAATAACAAATTTGAATCAGATTAGAGATTCTTGCAGTGTGAATACAGATTGTAGTAATTAGTACGGGGACTGGGCTGCTGTACAATGTTCTGTCTGACAGGGGGCGCTCATTAACATTAATATGGCAGCCAGTCCTTCTCTCCTTAGACTGCAGCAGTTAAGCAGCTATCTTGGACGAATCTTTCCCATAATGCTTTATATTAATAGCACTGCAATATTATACCATACAGGGCTGTCTGCAGGAATGTCAAATTATACCTGGACTATCTTAATCTACCTGGACTTAAACAAATCGAATGGGCTGAAATCATAGACTTCCCCCGCAACTAAACAAATGGGCCCCTCAAACATGGTTTTACACAGCTCATTTACACTGCAAATTTCCAGTTACACTTCTCAGTGCCCAGAAGGCAATCAACCAGAACTAAAGTATGGTTAGCATTGGGAAGGAGCCTGGGGAGAACAAACACAATTACTAATCAATGTCTTTTACTTCCTACTGTTTCACTTTATCGATTCCACCTACTCCATGTGCCCCTCTGTCCTGCCCCTGTGCATCCTAATTGGTCCCGATGTACCACGTGATTATAATGTCTTGACATCACGTAGCTGAACCCACTTAAAAAGACAACTGTGGATGCCCATTCTGCTCCCTGGTGCACACATGCTTAGTAGTGGTATTGGGGTCTAACACTGCTTCTGCGCCTGCTTGCATTGGTGTTGAAAGAGAGGAGGTGGAGCTGTAGATGGATCATGACTCTGGAACTGGAAAAGTGACAAGTGGTTGGAGCAGGAAGAAGGCAGCAGAGGACAAAAGACATCCTTTGGTAAACTTATCATTCACAGGCTCCCTTAGTCATAATGCGAACCATATTTTACTTCTCCTTTAATTAGTATTTAAAGGTCTTCATAGGAGTATCCGGTTGGTAGCCAATAGAGTAGGTTACTTTATAAATATATATACAATATATATATATTTGCCAGGGGAGCTGAGACATGCACCTTTGTTGGACACCAGTAAAACTGCACATTCAGTGAAATGAACCGTCACCCTCTGAAAAAGCCGATTTCTTATTTTCGCTTTAAGCACTCATTTCCAGCGCTAACCCCCATGAATCCGCAAAAGGTTAAAAAAACTGGGAGGCCGACTCTACAGGTCAGGCCCCAGGATTGTCAGAGAAAACGAGGGTGGAAAAATTACGCTCGCCGAGTCTGGACACAAACACGTGTGTTGATCAATCAAAGAAGCGTGCGCAGCATACAGATCAAGGCTGACCATTGAGCGATATCCAGAATCCATCATTGTTTCTGGTAGCTTAAAGGTCATCTTGTTTGTAATGCAAGACACGGCAGCCACTGGATATAGGTTGTTGTGGTGGTGAGATAATCCCTGGCATGTTTTGCTTTGTGCTCTTATCTGGAGTCACATTCAAAGGACCCCCCCCCCCCCCCAATGCTTTGAATAAAACCATAAAACTGTATGCGCATGATTGTCATTTGGTATTTCTTTTCCCTCCCTTGCAAATGCTTCTTAATTTCACACGACATATCTTTTTTTGATCTGCAAAAATAACACAACGTCCTTTGTAGATTTCATTTGAAAGTGTTGCACGGAATAACTAGATTCATTATTTATCGGCAAGATATTATTTTTACTGTACCTGGAAAAAACAGATTGGGAAAAAAATATTTCAACAAAGATTTGGAAAGCAGTTTGAGCAACTGAACGTGGGATCCCAGTCTATCTACAGGTGAAGACAGCAGCAGGAATAATTAATAATACTATCGCTGTGTGTGTGTCCTTAGCTATAATATAATAATAATTTCAGTGTGCACAAAAACTCAAGATCTAGATTATTAATTTCACCACGCCAGGCAAGGAAGAATAATGTGGATAATCATCTTAAAAGAACCTAAAAATGTTTAACTTTATGTAGGCGCCAATAAAACTCAATTACAGTCATTTGTGTGGCAGAAAACTGCTTCTGCGCTTGTTCAATTTAATGAAAATCCAGCAAGAGTGAAGCGAACTGCATTGCTGCGGAATAAGACCACAGCAAATAAGAGGAGGAGAGTATTGCTGCAAATAAGAGCATGAGGCATAGCAAATAAAGCCTAACCGTATTTCCCCCCCTCACCCCTAGTCTTAACAAACTGCGACTATGCAGGGGTCTATTTACCTGACAGATAAAAGATGGCCGCAATCAGCAAAGAGAAAACCAAACCAAAATAAATAAATCTTAGAATGTCAAAAGCACGTTTTTAAAAGTAGGTCTCATTGCCATGCTAATGCAAATGGAATTTTTTTTCTCATTACAGGTCATTTAAGAGCCTCTTTAGTTTTATTTAATTTTCAGAACCATAGTAGTGAAGTGGTAGTACTGTAACGCCTAACTCCAAAAGCCCTGAAGCCTCATTGACTAAAGAGCGAATTCACCGCTCCAAATTCACTTCACTACAATTCCAGTCACGTTGCCAAAATAGTTGCAAATTCACTTCTTAGGATTGACTAAGGGCAAATATACTTGTTGAACAGGCAGACAGTGGCGATCGCTGTCAGAAGTGTAGTGTAGCGTCAGTCGGATAGAAGTAGGATGAGAAGTCATGTGAGGTGAGGTGAATTAGACAAGTGAAGGGCAGTGATGTCAGTCTCACCATATCCCACTAACTGTATTCTGTGAATATTCTATTTCTATGTCACCTGGTCCCTAGGTCATATTGTCATTTTGTTGCAGTCTTTATTGTCACTTTTGAATGTCACTTTACACAACACTGGAGCTCTGTCATCAACTCCCCCAATGTACCAGTCTGAAGTGGTGAAGTCAAACAGGTGAATTTGGAACATTCATAACTTCTCACCACTTCACATTTTCACATTTTCATCAATAGTAGGAGTACCTGTACACGCGCATACAAAATAATGCAAAGAGCTGTTTCAGTTTGCGAGTTGCGTGAACTGGTCGCATATTCGCCGCTTCGCAGAGTTTGCTCAATAAGCGAACATTTAAGTGGACAATAGATGCACAGCTGTTTGCACTTTAGTCAATGAGGCCCATAATGATCTTGGTGAAACATTTGAATGGAGAGAATATGCACAACACTTAACGTTGCTCTCTATATATATAAAACAGTCCTCATTCTCATTCCACTCAGTCAAGCAAAGTCCGACATCTAGGTCACATTATCAGCCACAACCATTACTTGATCCTGCAGCTGATCTGTCTGTGAGACATATATCCCTGCAGCACTGTGGGAGTTTAATAATTACACAATCCACCACCAGCTCGACATATTGCCTGACACTACTCACCCAATTAGGATGTTATATTATAAAAATCTACAGTTGCACCACATCATTTCCCACGCAGAAAGAATTTACAATTATCTGCGTTTTGTAAAACCGGCGTCACTATAAGGAATGCCAACAGATATTTATTTAATTATGATATCATAAGCCCCTTGCTTCAATGACAAATATTACCTCCGCAAACCTCTTATCATGTATTTCTACGTTTTTTTTGTTTTTTCAGTAAAAAAAATAAATTACGGAATGAAACAGGAGGCAAATTAATATATATATATTATATATAACACTGACTTTTTCACCCCCCATCTTATTCATGCTGCATAAATCCTTCCCACCAAAATAAAAGTATTCAGTGTTGTTTAACCTTGATTAAATTCCTTCAGCCCCCCCTGAAGAAACACAAGCAGTCAGGAAGAAATTACAAAAATGAGTTCATTATGTAAATAAGCTCTGCAAACACACTAATTGCAAGTATAGTGCCATTGTAAGGTTCCGTCTCCAGCATCAGCGAGGGATTCTGGTCCCTTTCCTGCAGCAATGTTAGAAAATATACCCTCGATTACTGGAAAAGAGGCTCGTCAGGGTATAATTAGCGAGCTTAACAATAAGGGGGGTTTGTCAATGCATATTGTAAGTGAAATAATAAATTGCACAATTTTAGGGCGAGGCCTCTCTGTAATTCTGCAGCTCTGGATGACAGAGTTTACACTCTCCTATTTAAGGCCCCCCTTTTTAAAGCCAATGATCCCCCTTCTTCATTCCACGACTGGACTGATATACTGCTCTTCCTGTACTAGAGAGTGGGAAGTCAGGGCAGGTGCACGTTTTAACACTTGGATCTATTTCTGGTATTCACTCCCACACGCACACCTGTTACAAATTGGTTAATTTCAGTAATTACGCTCAGCTGTGCGTTAATTCTATCATTTACTTGTTAAAGTTCACGAGACCGCGGGCTGCCAACCATGGCACTTGCATTTAACACTGTCATGCCACTCTCTCTGCTACCCCGCAAGGAGAAGGGTTCCCCTCCTTTTTTTGGAGGAGAGGGGGCTGTGAGTTGCTGAGGTCGAGAGACGAAATCTGCAGAGGGAAAAGGCCGCTAATGTTTATACAGGAATATTCCAGAAAAAAAAACAGTGCTCTGAAATAATATAAATGTGTTATGATGTGCTGGCCTGTGTATACCAGAATATGACAAATGTTACATTATAAAGTCACAGTTCTAAGTACTAAAAATCTTTCTGTATACCAAGCTGAGCATTCACCAGAAAAATATGAATAATGAAAGTACAGCGTAATATATCAGCACTATATAAATGAATAAATACAAATACAAAAATACGACTAGGCGTACTACTCCGAATTCACCCATTTCACTTTACCACTTCAGAGTGGCAAATAGGGGGTTGATGGCAGAGTTCCTCTGTTGGCGTAAGGTGACTATTTCATCAGAAGTGACAATGGCAACTGCGATTAAATTAGTCTAATACTAAACATGAACTAGGGAGAAAGCGACATAGAAAGGAATGTAATATTCACTTATATACAGTTAGTGACACATTGTGAGGATGAA
>WMED01001160.1:0-28946 GCA_019650415.1 Pipa parva
ATCTATCTATCTATCTGTATCTATCTGTATCTATCTGTATCTATCTATCTATCTATATCTGTCTGTCTGTCTATCTATCTATGTAAATGTAAATATACATTTTCAGAGACCATCTAAATAAATAGCACCGTATCAAAAATATTTGGAGATAAATATAAAAAAAGTTTTTGAATTTTGTTTTTTGTTATAAGAGCATTAATGCAAAAATTAAAACGCACCAATTGATGTTATACCTACTTTACATTAATAGACATTATTGGGGTAGAATTTTTAGGGCACTTTATGAAAGTTCCACTGAAGTGCCATAGAAAACAATGGCAATGGGCCGAGTGCCTGTGCAACAAATAAATGATATATCTATGTTTGCATTCAATAGCGTAACTACCTACCAACTGACACTGGTGCAGGATTGGCTCCAGGCCCCTGCCACCCCATAACTCTATCCCTTAACTTTTCCCCTCATGCCCCCAGTTATTTACCCAGGTGCTAACCAGGAGCAATCTCTCATATCCCACATTAGTATCAGAGCAGTCAGACTGTAACAGTGATACTTACCTTTGTAAGACAATATCCAGAGCACCAAGTGGCATTCACAGTTATGCAGGCATCACACCCCTCTTTCTCTAGGGTTATTGTAATATTAGACAGCTCACACGTGTTACAAACAATTATTTTCCAGCACAGAATAATGACATACAGAAAAAGTCTCTCCATTCTAGGGACAGAAACACCAAAGGAATAGTATTATAAGCCAACATGCTGCTGGAGTCCAATTAAAAACTTGAATTAATACCCCTAATTAAAAATTCCCCGATCTATAAAGAAAATGCCATATCCAATACAAATGATCTTTATAACAAAAAAAAAAAAAAAGGTAGAACTCCACGAACCTTACACAGCCTATGGTGATGATAAAAAAAACTATTGTTTTCATAAGTCTAGCCCGGTGAGTTTATCAGTAAAGTGCTTAGAACAACAGTAACCACAAAAAAAAATGGGAAATGTCTCAAATTCATTTACAGATTCAGTCTGTGCATCTAAAAAATTCTAAATAATATTTAGAAAGTTTGACATTTTGCTATTTAAAATTTTAAAAAAATAAATACAATTTAAAAAATATTAGTTAGAAAAACTTGTCCTAGAATAGCACGCTTCCTATGTATTATCTAAAGCAACATAGAAAACAAGGGAGCAGCATGAAGGTTGCTATCAGTAAAGATAAAAACAGACAAAAAGCAATAAAATTCATAAATTCAGCTTCAAAGATAACATTTTATTTTTTTGCAAGTGCAAAAATGACTGAAATGCCAGACTAAATAGGTATTTTTATTTTTTATGTTACTGGTCCTTTAAGAGAAGCCAGCCTTTGCGAAGGCAGAAAATGGTACAATTAAGTATTTATTTTTCTGAAAACTGCATTTACTATTCACAAAAAACATCTACATTCGGTTCATGGACATGTCAAGTATGAAACTGGATTTTTTTTAAAAGCAGAAAATTTTGTAATGATAATATCTCTATAAAATATATATATAAATATATATAAAAAAAACGACCAGTAAATTTGCAACAGCCTTTTTGTATCGTTCTTTATTTCTTAACATTTCATGAATTTTCTATTTTCTTTTTCATGAATACGTTTTAAATAAAATGTTATTATATTTAGATTATTCTATTAAAGAAAAATTAACAAAGGATCATGTAATCCTTTACAGAAACCAGTACAGGCTCAATATACTCAATAGAAAATGGTCTGAAATGTAAATATTTCCCCTGTAATAGTCATATGGACCCTACTTTGGCAGAGATGTACTGTAAAACAGGAACACCAAAATTAAAAATGTCTATCCATGCCAGTTACACAGTCTGTAGAAATATATTTTTGCTGCTGTGCATTTTATTTATCTACATTCCAACTGTGGACACCTGTGATCTTTCCCATACCCTCCGGGCAGGTTCTGTGTCATCAATTTCTTTTGGTGTTTTACAATAATTTATTTCTCTTCCTGGACCCTACAGTCTTACAAAGGGAATTATTTTAAAATAAAAACAGCGCATTTCTGAAAAAAAAAAAAAAAAAAAAAAAAAGATTCACTTGTCAAACGTCTTGCTTTAAGAGGGTAATTTATCAAAATAAAATATGGTAGTTTTTGATGGTTTTCAAACATTTCAATTTTTGTTTTAGTTTTTTTGTTTGTGTCCATTACTTGATTAATTTAATTACTTTTCTGTTATTTCAGTGGATCTTTGAAAAAAAATCTCTAGATAAGGCAAAACTTTAAAAAAAATTGCAGTTTTTCCACTCTAACCTTTGATACAATTAACTCAAAGCATACTGGACATTTTATCATATTTTTTTTTTGTAGTGTCTCTGGCATTGGAAACACTTAGCACCATTAAGTACTGCTATTTGCACCTACTTTGGATCCAGTAAGATTAAAAAGATGCTAATAAAGTTTCATATACAACAACAAACATTCTGTTCTGTTCTTGTACATTCCCATTCAATCCCTGTTACGCATTTTAATAAGGAAAGTGAAAAAACTACAAATATGTTTTTTTTTTTCCCTTTTTCTTTCATTTAATTTGGTTCAATAGCTGATATTTGACATTGTGACATCAAAATAATGATAATAAAAACCCATAAAAGGCGCTATTTATTCCTTATGGTAAACAAAAGAACATTTGGTTTAGCTTGTGATAAGAGGTTACATCAGAAGAAGCTACGTAGAAGTAAATGAAATGTAAGTAAAGTAAGCTAAAGGTAAGGACTAAATCAGTCTTGGTGCAGTGGCGACATTACCTTTATTGTTGATTCCTTGCTAGTTGGTTCTGTATTCTAGGTGAGGGAAACCCTATCTTTTTATAGGGAACCCAGAGGATCTGTAATGTACACCTGGAGGATTCACCTGCTATTAATATGAGTCTAATGCTGTCTTTGTGTCAGCTAGGTAAAGATTAGCATTTGGCTAGACATGGAAACCTTGAACAGATATAACTGCACATGTTAACTAGGTCATGAACACTGGCATTGGGTGACTGTTTTGCAAATAAAGTTAAAAGTGTACGTGTATTCCATGTCTAATATACTTCATAAACCTAGTTAATGCTAGATGGGATGGAAGAGGGAACATGGCTTAATGTTGAATGTCCACCTACAAACTACAAGGGGTAGTTGATAAAAGTATGATGAATTATTTTTTGCAGATGATACTAAACTATATAAAGTGGTTAATGCAATGGAGGAGAGTATTTTATCACAGATGGATCTAGATATGTTGGAGGTTTGGGCAGGAAAGTGGCAAATGAGGTTTAACACTGATAAATGTAAGGTTATGCATATGGGAAGGGAAAATGCATGTCTAGTTTATTTTCTAAATGGGAAAACACTGGGCAAAACAGACGTGGAAAAGGATTTAGGAAGTTTAGTTAACAATAAACTTAAGTGTAGCAACTAGTGCTAAGCAACAGCTGCCAAAACAAATAGGATCATGGAGTGCATCAAAAGAGGCATAGATGCACATGATGAGAGCATATTACTGCTTTATAAAGCACTCATCAGAATACAAATGGAATATTGTATGCAGTTTTGGGCACCAGTGCACAAAATAGCAGCAAGAGCTGCCTTTTGCCATGCTTTCTGCTGAAACTTTTTCATACTGGCAAGTTTTAATCAGTTCATCAATAATTATCTGGGTTAGACATCTGCTGATTTTATCTTGAATACTTTCTATCTCCATTTTGGTGATTTTTTTTCACGTTTACTGCTGATGTGAAATGCTAATATCTATATGCGTCACTCAGGTAGTGTAAAGCTGATGTATCCCTGGTGCTAAGTTCTCCTCTGTAGACATGTACTGTATTTTATGCTCAATACTTTCTAATAGGATACCAGAAGCTTCTTCGCACTGTGTTACCATTTTTGCACACTCAGATCCACGTTGGGCGCCATTTTTTCTGTTAAACATGTGATATATGAATGCCATAGTGCAAATTCTAGTGGGTGTATTAGGGTGCTTTTTGATAATGCGCTGGGATCTGCAATAAAATGGAGCACAGTGTCTTACACACTGAGGAGAACTAGTGCAACTAACATAATGATATTCTAAAAGTATTACGTTAACCAAATTATTTCTGGTATAACATTGTAAAATACTGCGTATTGATATTACAGTAACTGCATAAGCGATCTGCTGCTCTATACTGCATATATTCACTAGCAAATACATTAATAGTAGTGCAGCATGTCTGGAATCACACTTGCAAATAACATACTAACAGTGCAGCATGTAAATACATTACTATACATTACTAGCGGTGTCTGGGATTACTCTGACACATATGTCTGCTTTTATTAAACAGTGTAAAACAACAATGAACTCTGTACAGTTTATAATGATTATCTTACATTGGGAACTTGATCCCTTACCTGAAATAAAATAGAGTCACTGTTACACCCTGATGGGAACAACTGTAACTAAAAAGGAAGTCCCTACCTGAATCAAAAACAATGGTTCCACCTGAAGAGCACATTTAACAGGAAAAAGCTGTGGAGTGGGCACCTAACAGTAAGAAAAAAATGCATTGTTGCTAATCTTTGTTGAAAAAGAGGCAGTGATGTTTTAAAAAATGAAAATAAATCATTTTATTTTAAATTCCAGTGTACTTCATTAAATATTATAAATTGTTTATAGGGCGTGAAATAAACCATTTTTTTTGTTCTTTGAAGAAGATAATTTTATCAGTTTTAAACAAAGATTCTTTATAGGTTTCCCTCGAGATGATTTCATGTTCCATTCATACGTATTAACTAAGGATCGCTGACAAGTCAGATAAATACTGGATGGGATACATACTCTATCTGTAAAGCTGCTAGCTGACTTCTGTGCCTTGTTTCTGGGCTGTGTGCCTAATAATGGATTTGGCTGGTGCAGACTTATCCATCACTTCTGTAATATGACGGGACCCTCATTAAAAGATGAGAAAAATAAAGAATTATGCAGATCGTCACATCCTTCTCTGATTACATCAGAATGGCAGCTGGGAAAAAAATGAATACCTTAGCAATAAAGTTTAATTGTCTGGCATATTTGCTTAGTAGATTTGTTTGTTCTTAAAGGGATTTTAAAGGCGGACTTTTCGTTTGAAAAAATGATTAGTAACTGCATTTATATGCACTTATTGTAACATATTTGTTTTTATTTTTAAAAAATTTACACCATCTTTCAACCATCAACAAAACATACATTGAAGGGCATGCACATGTACGGAAATGATTACTGTTGAGCTCTTGTTCTGACAAGATAGTCTGTTCCAGTATCTGTCTGGGAATTTGAATTTATGTCACTCTGACTCTACCATGTGAATCTATAAAAGAAGGGCACAATATCAATTACTTTTACTTCTGAGCACATAGGATTGAATGCAACTCCCACCTTCTCCTTTTGAAACCCTACATAGAAAGAAGTTACCTCAGATACAGAAGCTTACTGTAAATATAAGACTCCTTGGCAGGAGTGGGGTTAGCCAGACTAGGTCTATTAGAAAGACTTTTTCTACCCTGTCGTGTTAATGGGTTAGTACCTATGGTTTCACTACATCCAGGCAAAGAAACCTACTTCAAACTAGGAACCTATCAAACCTAGAAAGTCCCCTCTGTAGTACCCTAACATCCAGCTACACCATGAGAAGCACCAGGAGCTCAACAGAGTGATGCTGGTGTCCCCAGCATGGCACCAGCATAACTGTGAATAGGAAAACCTTCGGATTGGCCTTTGGCAGTGAGTAAGGTTCCAAGGGGGTTGGGCTTGACATAATGAAGAATCTCCCATTCCTCTCTTCTTCTGTAAACAAGTTATCAGTAACAGAACATTAGACATTAATATGTTTACAGAAAAAAATCTGATATTTTGAGGCTATTTATCTATTATTCAGTTTACTGCCTGGTTGCATACGTCACTTGTCTGAAAAATATTTCAAAAATGCCCTAGATTACTTCTACCGTTTGGAATAGATAAACGAGCTGAAGGACTGAGTGCTTGTTTGAAACCTTTTGACTTATGCTCATAATTATATTCATACTGTACATAATTACATAGTGACTCTATATATGGGGGTATTTACTAAAGAATCCCTAACTGCAATTCAGCCTATTCGATTCATTTTGGTCATTTATTAAAAAGCAGCGGGAAAACACATTTTATTTTCACCTCGTTTCGACCATTTCTCGAGCCTTCGTAAATATCCCGCTATGTGAAAAAAAACTTGATATCTTTTCCTTTTTTTTCTACGCACGTGTTGTTTAGGAATTGATGACATTAATTTGTTAGTCTAAATTCATTAATATGCGCAGACACTAGATGGCTTTAATGAACTATAAATATTCAGCGTCCGTTATTTTAATAGCGTTAATTGGTACAGCTCATTAAAACAAAGCTCTTGTTGTAAGATAAAAAATAAAATCTCCCTCTGCATGAATATGAAGAATTAGAAATGGAATTAAGTCAGTTTTATTAAACAAACACATTTCATGCCGGCCATGGGTCTTCCACTTAACGGACACTTGTAATAATAATCCATTTTTTTTAACCTCAGTTAATTGATTTTGTTTTGTTATTTTGGTGGGTAGTTTGCCAAAGTGTGTTTAGCCTTAATGATTAATAAGGGAGCCTTTGCAGGCTAGATGCACTTACATGACTTATTCAGGAAATATAGCAGATTTTACATTTAAACACGCAACTTTTGTACGTTTATTTTCTCTTACTTGCTTTTAGATATTGCTGTTAAAGTACACCCGTCAACTCAAAACTCATACTAATTTAGGTTCTACTAATGCAGCGGTTCTCAACCTTTTTCTGGCCGAGACCCCAGGCGCTGATGTCACCGCGCACCGTGTGATGACGTTTCGGCCGAACGTCATCACGTACGTGCGTCACGTGGTGACTTTCAGGTGAACTGTCATCACGTACGTGCGTCACGTGGTGATGTTTTCGGCCGACGTCACATCGCAGGAACCCTTATAAAGGAGGGTCCTGCGGCCGCTTCCGGGTGCAGCAGTGGTTCTCGACCCCCATGAGTCGGTCCTGCAACTCCCGCTGGGGTCGCAACCCACAGGTTGAGAACCACTGTACTAATGAAATAAACGTTTCTGTAAAAATATATGTAGTAAAAGAAATGTATCTTTAAACAGCATTTCTTTCTGTCATCTTCCCTGTCAGCCTGACTTTTCTTTCCCGAGTCGGGTTGGGCGGGGCTAAATGATGATTGACATTATAGCTCCTCCAGTCAGATTCCTTAAATCATGATCTAGCAGGGTCTGATTTGCCGAGAAGTGAATTTGTGACTGTTTTGGATTTGAATTGTAGCGAGGTGAATTCACCCTTTAGTCAATCAGCCCCAAAGTTGGAAAGTCGCTCAGACATAAGACACAATGTCACCTGGAATTGTGCTGTAGGTGATAACATAAATATCTACCACCACCGTAGGCTAATAAAGTTAAGGGTTCAAAAATCCTAGATAGGTCTCTGCAACAGACAAATGGAGATGGACATGCAGTCCATATTTGTCACAACATGTTTTTCACATACAGTAATTCCCACATATATACTTCTGGACAACATATTCCTAATTAGGGATGGTACAGAGGACCTTTTAAATGCTGTTATGCTAGAGGCTGGTAAAGCTTCTCCTACAGTTAAACTCTTCATGAGAAAAAATGTAATTTGTACACTGAGGCTGGGTTCACACGAGCGTATAATGCGCTTTCATACGGCTTAATGAAAGCTGACAATACTTACCTAGTTCTGGACACACACGAGCGTTTGACGTGCATGCGCTGGGTCTGGAATGCTGTGTGTCGCATTTTGGCCGGCGTATATACGCCGCGCCCAAGATGCGACACACAGGGAGTGCTTTGAGCTTTCACACTGTCGCTGGTAAGTACAATAGAAAAATACGCTTGCTGTATTTTTATTTCATTTTTTTCTTCACATGAGTTTAAGTTTAATAAACTGAGATTATTCAGATGGCTTCCCCATAGAGAACAATAGTAAGTGGGTGAGGTTTGTTTAACAACACGGCTGCTACCAGCAAATATAAGAACATAAAGAAAACAATAATATTTATGAGCTTAACTTAAAAAAAACTGTATGGGAATAACTGCCATACAAATCCAAATAGGCAATTTGATTTTTTATTTTGGTGCTACTGGTCTTTTAACCAGCTACTTGTTCCAGCTATAGTTCCCCGTTAACTTTCAACAAGCTGGCATTTTTGCCCTACTTCCTACTTAGCACATGTGCACAAGTCAGCTTTCCCTCTGTAATCTCCTGCATTCCAACTTAATTTATGTGGCCAAAAGGTCAGCACACTGCTTAACCAATAGCAGTCAGGCAGCTTTTTCTTCTCATGTTGCCTGACTTGCAGAACAGAAAGAGGAGGGGGAGCGGGGGGAAGAAAATGTTAGCAATGCCATTTGTGTTAGCAAATTGCTTAGTATAAAGGATTTCTATATGTATGTGTGCAGTTATATCAGCACTTTTGTGCCCCTTTAAGCACATGTAGGATTTAGGTTCCTGGCCAAAATGCCCTAACCTTTGTACAATGATCTGCAGTACTTATGTGCTTTAGGCTAGGTTCACACTAACATATGTTAGGTTCACACTAACATATTGTGCGCAGCGTATTTTTAAAACAAATTCTCTGGCGAAAATACGCTGAGAAAAAAACACCAGAGAAAATATGTAGAGAACAATGCTAATGGAAAAAAAGTGTTCACATTAGCGTTCCATTGAAAGCATATTATGCTAGAACGCTACATGCGCTATTTCTTCGAGCTTATGGAACGCGGCGTATTTTATGTGACTACATTAGTTTCAATAGGAATTGAACAGTTGCGATCATACACAGCGTAAAAATGCTCTGCGTTTGCAAACGGAGTTCATTTTGTAATAGCAAAAAAAAAGGCAGGGAAAAAACCGCCTATGGAAATTCGCGGATAAAGAAAATCCTCTTCAAATCACAGGAATGGATTCAGCTGAATCCAACTGACATTTTTCTGTATTGTCGATACGCTAGTGTTAATCTAGCTCTATTGTTCTATTCCAAGATTTTTATCACTGAGCACTGATATCTCTGGACTAGTAAAAGGGAAAATAGCCTTAACCTTCATTCGTAACAGGAAAATGAGTGGAAAAGGCCTCACACTGTGATGTGACTTTACGCCTCTAGATGGAGTTAACAGTTTATAGAAGTATAGCTCACCGTCTCGAGAAGAAGAGACTGGCTCATATTACATTACTGGCGTTGTGTAAGGTTGTAATGAATGGAAGTAAAACTTAGTTTTGCACCAGGGTTTGACCTGCTTTTCTCAATACAAAATTGGTATTGGGACGTGTTTATTTAATTGTCTATCCCCTTAAAATTCTGTGAAATAACACTGTGAACAATTGAGAGTGGAACAGAAGGACAGGTTACAATGATTGGTTTAAAATAAATAATAATGTATAAAATCTACACTGAACGCTAATAATAATAATAGGGCCTGAGAAATGAAACTGATCCACTGAAAATATTAATGTCGGCGGAAAAGTATGACATAGTGTAAGGGTCTACAAACCCCAGCGAATCACCATCATGTAGCCCGGCATCATATGCCAGCACCCCTTCGCCAGTCTGTGATGAAAGTTCCGGGAAAGGAACTGGTCCATGGAGAAGAGGGCGGGGAGCGCCGAGATAGTGGGAATAACTGTGCAGTTAGTTTACCAGTTTAAACTTTGTCCAGAACCAATGGGAATTACTGGAAGTGGGGAGTGTGGCTTGCTTAACCTGTCCTGTCTAAAGCTCACACTGAGGGAAGATAGATATGATGGTAATTAACATGTGTAGGCTCTGGTACTCATTCATTAAAGTGATAATTCAACTGTCAAAGTGGTCTTGCTTCACTTCTGCTATACGATGGTCTTAAATTTGCTACTCCCTATTCACTAAGTTGCGGATTTCCATAGCAAAAATGCAAATGGTGTCGGTCACAGTTTCTTGCGTAGTGTGGCATAGCCAGTTAGACAGCGGCAGCCCCAGCATCAAGCTCTCAATTCGCCACTTTGATCTAATAAAGAAAAACTGGCGAATTCGGCCTTGCCTCTACTTCACCAGACTCCGACGCTTGGATGGATAGCCTAATTATATGCGATGGATAGCCGGTGAAGCAGGAAGAAGGAGCTGCGCGCTGGCTTCTCAGTCAGCCAGCGCTGTGGAGGAGGCGCCGGGGGAAGCATCGGGAGCCGGCTAATTACAGCACAGCTCACGCTGTGACTGTAATCATTTGGCTCTGTATAAGGTAAGCATTTTAACTGTCTCTTTTTGTTTTTCACTTTAGTTCTCCTTTAATACAAACTCGGACCTTTACCGTTCAGACTTTCATGAATAAGCCAACTCTATGGGAAGAAATTAAAGGAGGGAAAAACGGTAATAAAATACTGGTAGAGGGGCTTGTTATTACTCACCAAATATAACAGAATCCACAGAAAATATACTATTAGGGCAAGTAGATGGTGTAGGTAATCACAATGATGTAAATATTATTAGGGGGCTTCAATTACCTCACTGATTCTAACAATGTCTTTACAGACAATGAAGGACTGATTGACTAAAGGGAGAATTCACCTGTTGAATTCACGGCGCTACATTTTGAATTGTTTCTCCAAAATAGTAGTAAATTCCCTTCTCATTACTGACTAAGCCGTGAATAGACTTGTCGATCAAGCGGACAGCAGAAATTGCTTTTGGATGCGTAGTGTGGTGTAGTCAGTCAGATAGAAGTAGAATGCAGAGCAATCTGCCCCCCAATTCACTAGTCTGATGCTCTGAAATCAAATGGATGAACTCAGATAGCACTGCTGCCTTGCAGTGCTGGGTTCTGGGTTCAATTCCACCCAGGACTTCATCTGCATGGAGTTTTTATGTTCTCCCCGCACTTGCGTGGGTTTCCTCCAGGCACTCCGGTTTCCTCCCACAATCCATCTGCATGGAGCTTGTATGTTCTCCCTGTACTTGCATGGGTTTCCACCAGGCACTCCGGTTTCTTCCCACAATCCATCTGCATGGAGCTTGTATGTTCTCCCTGCACTTGCGTGGGTTTCCACCAGGCACTCCGGTTTCCTCCCACAATCCAAAAACTTACATTTGTGTCTGTCTGTGTGTGTAAGATTGTAAGCTCCATGGGGCAGTGAGTAATGAATCTCTGTAAAGTGCTGCATAATATAATAATAATAGTAGCGCTATATACAGGTAAATACATAAATACATTATGCTAACCTTATGGAATGCACTATGGACCTGAGCACGGTAAACTAATATGGCACAGCAAAGAAACAATGTATCCCTGGATAGTTTTTTCATTTCAAATTTTGCTAACTCTTGTAGAATGACAGATCTATGAATAGAACGGCCGTTGCAAGTTTCCAAGAGAACGGGAAGCCATTTTCAGAGCATTTCATTCTTAATTACGTCTTCGGTATCCTGGGAAGCATTGCTCTTACTGATAACGCTACAACAGCCAAAAGGGTTAATCCTCTTTGCACTGTAATGAAGGATAAAAATCAGAAGCAACTTATCCTGTAAGTGATCCCCGATGAATTCCCGCAGCAGAGCAGGTAACAGAGAGAAGTCACTAGCAACCACACAGGAAGCTTTATTAAAGATGTTCACTTTCCCTGGTAGACTAGGAGCTTAAGTCTCAGGGGGTTGTGGAGATCTCGCACAACAGAGAGACAATGTTCCGTGAATGAAGTGTTTATTTCAGAAAGGAATAATTAGAGCTGTTGCATCTATCTTATAGGATCTTTATAATGGAAAAAAAGAAAACCCTGAAATTTAGGACCTTTTTTGAATGTTTGTTCATTAAGATGCGCTGTTTGGCAGCGCTTGATAAGAATCCTCTGAAAAACTAAGAAAAAACAAAAAAAGAACAAAAGATTATTTAGGATAGAGAAGAAGGGAGGATTAGTATAGGAAAGTGGGAAAAAAGAAGGTTTTGTAGCTGAATTGAAATATTGACTAGTTTTCATTTAGGGATTGAACCAAATTTTTGGTTTTTGGAAGTTTAGTTAAATTTTTTTTTTGAATACCAGACTTTTATCTAGCTTGTTTGGTGGAATCCAATAGAAACAGTGTCAGACACTGTCCTTGCAAGATTGATATTGGTGTTCCCATATTCAAGCAATAGAAGGCTGCTTGATAAACTTCATTTCATGACCACTTCTGAGCTACTGTATTTACAACTGTTTTTGCACAATTCCACTTCGGAAGACCAAAGAGAGGAACATTTTCAAATCATAACATTATCAGAGAATCTGTCTATATCTATCTTTCTGTCTGTCATCTTTCATCAACTATCTATCTATCTATCTATCTATTTGTATCTATTTATCTGTCTATCTATCTATCTATCTATCTATCTATCTATCTATCTATCTATCTATCTGTATCTATCTATCTATCTATCTATCTATCTATCTATCTATCTGTATCTATCTATCTATCTATCTATCTGTATCTATCTATCTATCTATCTGTATGTATCTATCTATCTATCTATCTGTATCTATCTATCTATCTATCTGTATCTATCTATCTATCTATCTGTATCTATCTATCTATCTATCTATCTATCTATCTATCTATCTATCTATCTATCTATCTATCTATCTATCTATCTATCATCTCTCTCTCTCTCTCTCTCTCTCTCTCTATCTATTCACCTGTCTTTATTTGGTTACTATACCGATTATACCACTAATCTGTTACTCCCACGCTGATGATCCCGGATTATTTCTCTAGCATTGGCACTATTTAAAAATACAGTTGTCTGCAGTATCCAGAAATGCACTAACTGTGATTCTCCTAATGAAGGCAACAGCTGTTACTTTAATAGGCTGTCTCTCCGAGGACAAAGGCATGCTGGTAATACCCACTCAGGGTTTCACATCTCTTTAATACATTCTAACAAAATCCTCTCCCCTGTCATTATTTAGCATATCATTTTGAAGTCAAGTTTAACCTTGGTAATGGCTTCATTTCCCTTGGAAAAATGTTTTGCTTGATAGATTTTTTTAAAGGATCATTAAAGTAACTATTGCAGTATCTACAGTATATAAAATCATCTTCTAAAGTTATTTTATTACATATTACCTGGGAACATAATGTAACAGTTCCACAGTGTTTGAAGAAATATTTTTCTTGCAGGTACATTCCTAGCACTTCATATGTCTGTCTGTCTGTCTTTCTTTCTATCTATCTATCTATCTATCTATCTATCTATCTATCTATCTATCTATCTATCTGTATCTATCTATCTATCTATCTATCTGTATCTATCTATCTATCTATCCATCCATCCATCCATCCATCCATCCATCCATCCATCCATCCATCCATCCATCCATCCATCTATCTCTCTATGGTATCTATTCACCATTCTTATGTTATCTTACTGATCATACCACTAATTATACCACAATCTGATTGGTTTACAAGAATTCTAAAGCCTTTTTTGAAAAGTCCCTGATTTGAGATTACAAATGGCAACTGTTGCAGAGGAACTAGGTGAGACCGCAGGGGCTTGTGTAAGAAAGCTACTGTATACTCTGAAAATGACTGAAGATAAGTAGATAATATGAAATCAAAATAATCATTGTAAGAGAGTAATAACTGTTTGTGGTTAAATTATTGCTATATAAAGTATACATGATCAGGGTTGTAGTAGCCCATCAGTATACCAGAGGATCATCCAATGTACCCTACTATTGGAAGGGAAGTGGGGGAGGGGGGGGGGGAGAAGGCATGGTGCCATAAAGCATCTTTTTTAACATTAGCAGGTCCCTAGCTACCTTTAATTACACTTGGGCAATTGGCTCTTTTGTCCTGCAAAACTCAAAAATGTATTATGATAGTTTTGCTGCATGGTAAGGTGTGGGCCCTTGCAACCAGCTTCTCAGTTGGGCCCAAGATGCCTCAGTTCAGCACTGTACATGATGGTTAAAGGTTTGCTTACTGTAGGTTTTTTATATAATGCCATTTTCCACCAGTTGTGCCCCATACAGTGCAGTAATTCTTCTCCCATAGTGCCCCATACAGTGCAGTAATTCCTCCCCCATAATTCCCCATATAGTGCAGCATTTCTTCCCCCATAGTGCCCCATACAGTGCAGCAATTCCTCTCCCATAATGCCTCATACAGTGCAGCAATTCCTCTCCCATAATACCTCATACAGTGCAGCAATTCCTCTCCCATAATGCCTCATACAGTGCAGCAATTCCTCTCCCACAGTGCCCCATACAGTGCAGCAATTCCTCTCCCATAATGCCCCATACAGTGCAGCAATACATCTCCCACAGTGCCCCATACAGTGCAACAATTCCTCTCCCATAATTCCCCATACAGTGCAGCAATTCCTCACCCACAGTGCCCCATACAGTGCAGCAATTCCTCACCCACAGTGCCCCATACAGTGCAGCAATTCCTCTCCCACAGTGCCCCATACAGTGCAGCAATTCCTCACCCACAGTGCCCCATACAATGCAGCAATTCACCCCCAATAGAGTCTGATAAAGGGCAGCATTTCTCTCTGTAATAAAATGCCCCGTACAGAGCAGTGAATCCCCTGAAAGTACTGCCAGTCTTTAGAGCTCTGAGCGGCTATAAAATAAGGAAGCGGCACAGTGCAACACAACATAAGGGAGCACAGGCAGGCAAATGATTGCCCATGCTGCCCAGTCCTTTCCCTGGAAAAGTAGAAAAGATTGTCCAATTTTTCACCAAAAAGGTTAGCCTGCTTTTAGGCTGGCGAAAACCCATTATTCCCTATAGAGTAGGTTTGGTTATATTCCCACAGTCTGAGGTTTTTCTTATCATCATTTATCTAAAATGTAAATATGAAAACACTGCAAATGGATCAATGGACCCACGTTTATCGATATCGATCTTTACCGATATTCATGATTTTTTTTTCTGTTCTTTATAAATCGGCAGAATCCAAAAATCCAATGAATAGAAAAGTCGTTTTGAAAAGTGTTTAAAAATGCAGAAACGAATCAAAAAGGTCAAAATGACCTTTATAAATTTCCCTCAATATCTTTCTGTTTTTAAAGGTTAGCCTGTCTATGAGACAGGAAGTATCATATCATACAGTAAAGTGAGATAGGAATGCTGTGCTGTTAAAGAAGCAGCAGGTAAATGATCCTCTATACGAGTACAAAAATGAATAGAATGTTTTTTTATCAATGAAACTAAACTAAAAAAAGTTAATACATTTGTAAGTTGCATTTTGGTGAATGCGTTTAGAAATAGTAATACATTTTTTACCTTTATTTACCCTTCAAAAAAGACACAAATGAGAAATACTGAATAAAACTTACTGAAGTTAGGCTATGTGCTTTTATAATTAGTGTACTTGTTTAACAAGAAGGCATGGAGACCATGCTTAATGGGTGTCTGTGATAGATTAAGCAAGCTGCCTCTATATGTATAAGGCAGTATAAACCATTAGCAATTTATTTTTAACCAACATGATTGCAGCTCTCTCTGAAATTCTCACGAAGCAATTAAGGCCTAGACTGTCAAGAAACCAACTGAGAAAAGCCTAAAAACTCAAAGTAATTTGCTTAAACACATGCTTCAGCCAAAACCTGCCTCTTTTTAATCAAACTAATCAGAACTCACAGTAGAAAGTATAAAAAAAAAAAGCCAAACTAATTACGCCAATGCGAGGCTGCCGAGATGTTCACAACACTGATGGATACATCTGGTACCTCTAGGGTCTAAAGTTAGGGAAAGTGAAACAGATAGGAACTTGTAGGTTTCTGGCTGATCAATGCCAAATGAAATCCAGTAAGGTAAGAAACATTTGGCTTTAGAAGCATCAGAACTGATGTAATAGAGAATGAATAAAATAGTTACAACAATGGAACAAGAGTTTTGACCTTGGATGACCTTGCTACCTTGCATTTAAAGAGTAACACTTCTTTGACTTTGTCTCCAGTATTACTAAAAATCATTCTTCATATGAATTTATTCTGTCTTTGTTCTTGTGCTTTTTGTCCCTCAGATAATTAAGTTCCTTTAAGTCCCCTATTTAGTGATCAGAGCTGAGTTTGTAACATGATATGTCTGAAAACAGTCTATGTAGAAAAAGAATTTGAGATTCAACCACTGGCGGAATGAAGTTTCAAATGGATACCTCTACACTGTACATCACTTCTAGTTTAATAATGTGGCCTTCTAAACTGGATATAGATAATTTCACAGCACATTCCTCCCCCATGCAGAGAAATAAGCTCTCCTTAACAATCCTGGATTTATTAAAAGAAAACGTAATTTTTTACTTGCTTAATTTAAATATTAAAAATATCCTTGAGGCCTACCTGTTCTTCATTGCTGTTGGCCAGATGCCACTACCCTACTGCACTGGCACGTGCCTCTTGTGACGTATTACAAGAGCCCATGGGCACAGTAGCAGCTGCTTAACCTGCCTGCAAATGGTGCAATTGAGAAAATTTGATACAGGAAGAAGGAGGCAGAGGTAAAAGAATAATTATTTTAGGGCAAAAAAGAGAGAAAGAAACCTCACAAAGTAGAAAAGGAAAAATGTTAAGAGTTGATTTAATATGCATAAAACACGTTTATGTTTTAAGGCATTACTGTAACCTTTTCATTTCACAGTTTGAACCGGTTAGAATATTCAGTGTACCTACAGCTTACTGGACTAATCAGATATGAGCAACCAGAACCTGCAGGGTCAAATGGGTTGGACTAACTGGTCTTTTTCTAAGAGAGAGAATAGGAATGGTAACCTGTATTATCAATATAAATCATTGAGCATTGTAACTGAAAGCTTACAACTATCAAAGTTAACTTTAGTGGTCCATATACAAATATTATGAACCGAAATGATGAATGAAAATGATGGAGTTTAGTATATGTGTGTATACTTTTATTTATAAAGCGCCACTAAGTTACACAGCGCTGAACAGTTTAACAATACAGTTATAATACAGACATGGGAAAGTGATTAGCATAGTACAAGTGAAGTCAATGACAAATATAAAGTCATGAAAATACATTACTGTAAATGCCAGGCATTGATTGAAACTATAGGATGTTGGTCCCTGCCCCATAGCTTACAATCTAAATGTTAATTTAGTAACATTAGCAAATGATACATGTTCCACTTTGCTATGGAAATATGCCTGCAACCCCTGGAGTTTCCCAATAAAACAATAGTTTGGGGTTTATTGAGCAGATCTTTGCACTTTTATCATTGGGTGAAAATGTCTCAAATTTCCAAACCACTAATGTAGCCCCAGCCTTAAAGGAACAGTGATTCTGAGATCTCCAACCTCAATGTAGTAAAGTGCTCATTTATTAGCCCAATAGAGTTCATTTTGAAAGATCTATAGCTGTAAATAATCATTTGTTGTACCATCAATTTGCTTCCAGGCACAATTGTAAAATTTACCAAAGTGTAGGCAGTCTTGGACCGAGTCAAACCGAAAACGTCATTAGAGGGCAAAAATACCAAACAACAACTCTCATACTTTGGCCATGTGATGCGCGCTAATTCCTTGGAAACATCAGTGACGCTCGGGAAAGTCAGAGGAAAAAGAAGAAGAGGCCCGCTAAAGAGCAAGATGGCTCGACACAATTACGACAGCAATGAATATGCCAATTGCGCAATTGAAGGAAGCGGCGAAAGACAGACAGGCGTGGAGAATAATGATCCATGATGTGACCGAGAGTTGGCTGAATGGATAATCAGATACTGTCAGATATTGTTAATATACAGGGAATTCTCAGTAAAAGATTCAAGTTAATAAATTCAGCATTTCCTCTGTTAACACACCATTTAACAGTAGCATCAATATAACATCTGATACATTTTTTATGTCATTTACATATAGACCATTTCAGTCATTTTATGGTTATTATGTCTTCTTTACAAGTCATTAAAGAAAAGTGTGCCTCCTTTTGTCCTCTTACACCACCTTCTGTATATTGTAATGAAATCACTCCCTCAATCTCTGCTGTTCTCACTACAAAAAGCACTGACCTTGAATATATTTGTACATGCTAATCATGCCTTCCCTTCAGGTTCCTCTTTCCATAAGGTATTTCAATTCATTTTCTGTAGCCTTTTCCTACCCTTTTTAGAGACCAGCCTCAGTAGCTTTCAAGGGGGTTATTTTTTAAAGTCCAAATTGCTGCATAAAGGTGTGAACTCGCCGGCTAAAGACAGTCACAATAGACTGCCTACTGTCACAGTTGCGACTTTACTATGGAAATATTGTCGCAGCCGCAACTTTAAAATTGTCGCGGTCCCGACTTTACAATAGGAGAATTGGCGCAGTCTCGAATTTGTTATGCTGTTTGGGGATTTGACGGTCGAATTCGGACTTTAAAGAATAACCCCTCTCAATCTTTTCTTTCCTTTAATAAATGAATGATTAAATCTCTACCCAAAATATATTCTATTCGAGGATTTGCGAGTAAGAAGAATTACACCTGATTTCTTTGCATCTATTTCCTTTTAACACATTCTAAAACGTTATGAGCCTTTATAGTGAGTGACTCTATAGCACTTTAACAAGTTTGATGTCTACTCTAATCCCATTCATAACCTAACATTTGCCTGCACTGAATGTCATCTGTATTTGTCTTCCCAGTCTCATATAGAGTCCAAACCATGCTGTAACCAGATGAACAAATCAGAATCAAGGATTGATACTTTGGGGATAATTCAGCAAAGTCCGAAGTCACCTCGTGATCATTCGATTCACCTCGCCAAAATTGTTGCGAGCTTGCTTCTGTCCTACAGGCGGACATCGGTGAATGCCTTAAAGCTACTGGAGTCGAATCCTCGAGATTCGCCTCACCTCGCGACCACTCGAGTTGCTTCGCTGAGACTGGAATAGCTTTAAAGCTTTCGCTGATGTCCGCCTGTAGGACAGAAGCGAGCTCGCAACAATTTTGGTGAGGTGAATTGAATGATCGCGAGGTGACTTCGGACTTTGCTGAATTACCCCCTTTAAGACAAATTCACTTAGGCTTAATACGGTATTTAATTGATATGCCTGATAGATAAGATCATAATAAAACTTAAAGCAATGGGAACTGACTCACCATTAAGAAGTTATGAGCCCCTGTAGGACATTGATATCTAACAGTACAAGGCATCCATTTTACTGTTTTAGACCTCCCCCCCCCCCTCAGACAACCATACACATAACGCTCATGAAGTCCTGTGCCTTAGACCCTAGTGTGTGAGTATCTGAACAAGGCTTTCTTAACTAGGTCAAACTCTACCAGTGTTACTGTTCAACCCAAGCAGTTATAGTTATTTACTGGTACACAGAGAACATCCAATGATGTTCTTATTTTCATCATTCCTTGCTAAGCTTTATGAATTCTGCAAGTGTTTGTTTTCAACACTTTAACCTTAACTTCCTTCAGGCATTGACGGCAATGATCAGTTTGGTTCACTTTACATATTATTGATAAAGGGGCATTTTCACTGCATCACTACCCACTTTTGCTATCACTGTCAAGTTTTGTTACAGTTGTGGGCTGAAAAGTGATAAATAATGTGGCTGTGCGTGTGATTAAGGAATACAGACACACTATGGCAGGGATGGCAACCTATGACACACGTGCCAAAGAGGGCACTCTCTCTGTGGGCATATGCACCATTGCCCTTCATTGCAGGCTGTGGACCCGACCTGACAGTTTTCGGGCCTGGTCCGTGGCCTACACTGAAGGAGCGCTCGCTCGTTGGGAAACTCTCCTTTCCCCATGCAGGTGCGCTCCTCCCCCGACGAAGTCTCAATTATGTCATTCACCAGCGCCAGCACATCAGGTGACGGTGCTGGTGAGTGATATCAATTTTTCAGAACTCAGTGCCAAAAAAGGTTCGCCACCACTGCACTATAGTATCTGCTTACAGCTCACAGATCTAAAAAAGGCATCTTCTTGAAGTCTGGCTGGGAATGCTGGGAATTGTAGACTGGCAATTAAATTAGTGCAAATGGTGCCTGCCAGTGATAAAAAACATAAGTAAAAGAACCAAAAAATAAAGAAGCGTTGGTCATTGTACTGAAATGGCTTAAAAGTAGGTAAAGAAGATTCGACTTTTCATTTCACAAAAGATGTTATTAAATAATGTGAGCTTACGCCCGATGAGAAATGTAGAATTCCTGAACATATGGGAAACAGAAACAGTATTTGGGTGTAGTTCTCAAGGTAACAATCCAAGTGTCTTAGAACTGTGACTGTTTTACATTTATATAGTTGCATTCAATTTTGGGGGCCTTCAAGGCACTTTCCATATGTTCTGCTTGACTGCATTGTGGGAAAGGGAATCACTTGTGCATATGGCTTATAGAAAAGTGTTTGTACAGGTCTGCTTTTGTTATTTTCTTAAATACGTTTCTTTAATAATAAATAACACCTGTGGGACCTGGGTGATGAGACAAGGCTTAAGTCTTAAACATCTGTTAAATTTATAGTTTAGTTTATTGTGCTAATTTATATCTTAAAGGTTGGAGATGATGAATACATTATGATTGGAAGGAGGAACCTAAAAGCTAATTCCCGATAATGTAACACTGTTACAGGGTAACATCAATAAACTAAGCTTAGAGGAATGGATGCTGCAGAACAACCGGTTGTTCTGCAGCATCCATTCCTCTAATACACAAGATTGAAGCAACAGGGCAGGTTTGTTTCTTTGGGATTGCAGGCAGGGGGAGCAATACAAGAAGTTCACTTAAAGACTGAGCTTTACTATTTCTCATCAAAAACTCAAACCAGGACTCAGTTTTTTCATTCCAGTTCTAGATATAGAAAAAAATTAATAATTGTTTTAATATATTGTTTATTGTTTTATTATTGACTATTCACAAAGTGACTCACTTATTTGTATTTCTCAAATTACATTTCTAATTGGGGGCACTTACCTAAATTCTGAAATAGTATTCAGGCTATTTTCAATAAACTAAGCTTGTATAAAAAAGGCAATAGTAATTCTTAAGGTTATCTTATTTATATTATATACTGCATAATCCAAGCAAAATGCAAGGGAGATCTGTTAGTCTAGAACAGTGGTGGGCAAACTACGGCCCGCGGGTTGAATCCGGCCCTCCAGAAGACCCGGCCCGGCCCAAGGGAGGATAGTAAAATGGGGAAGCGTGGCTTAGCTCCATAGGCGTCAGCGCGCTAGGCACACCCGCCCCTCCCCGGCGCTCTGAAGCCATCGGGCCACATGAACGGCCCAATGGCTTAAACGTTTGCCCACCCCTGGTCTAGAAGGATGAGCCACTGACTTCCTTACCAATACACTGGAGTAACGAGTTAAAAAACTAAAATGTATATTCTTAGATTCCACTGAAATCCATAACATTATTAAACGCTGATAAAATAAGTAATTATATCTTTAAAAAAAAATCATCAACCTGGTCTCACTGTTTTGATTTGAGCTTTTGTTATAGGAGATAACATCATGCAACAGGTGTAATGGAGATTCTAAATAAGTAGAGATAGCTGCAATAAATTAATAATTCAGGTTGGTTTTCCACTGCTCACCTGCATCGATTAGTAATCTCCGTGCCGCTATCACTGAACTCACAAACCAAAGCTGATGCAGTTCTAAATTATTATATAAGGAAGGATTATGCCCTAAGTAGCTTTGGCCTGTACCCTACGGATATACCCATGAGGTAGCCTATACTGTTCTATGTTAATTTTTAATCCAGAGCTAGGCTACTGTTGGCTTTCTGCTCATGCCTGTCTCCAAACCTCTTCTGCCCTTCAAAATAGTCAAAGTGATTGGGCAGTAGGATGTTAGCAGTCAGACAGACCATTTGGGGTGGCAAATACAGGCCATTTTTACGACTCATGTTTTTTCATGGGGCGATAAATTAAGAGGGGCACCCTTGTTTTGTTTTTTTCCAGCACTCCAGTCCCACACTGGCTAGGACTGGGTTGAAAGTTGGTCCTTGGCTATTTGTGGTGCCTCACATGACTATCCTAACATTGCTTGCCCTACTCAACTCCAACTCTATGTTTACTGTCAGTTGACATAGGATGGAATAAATGTGTCACTAAACATTGTATGGAATATATCTGTCAATGGACATGTTAACCAATTTTAATCTGCAGTGGACGTCAACTGTACTTT
Source organism: Pipa parva (assembly GCA_019650415.1). Lineage (NCBI taxonomy): Eukaryota > Metazoa > Chordata > Amphibia > Anura > Pipidae > Pipa > Pipa parva. Next base: position 22,226 of record WMED01001160.1, read on the forward strand.
AATCTTTAAGATCTCAAGAACAGCCACAGTAGAAAGCAATTTTTATTCTCCTGAGCTGAATAGATGCCCTTCAGTGTGCACTATGCTATTCCCTCAAGCCAGCTTTGATGAAGAATTTTAATGCGGCGCTTGGAATAGTTGCCCTGGATTCTTTACTTTGATTTGAACTGTTTCCACTAATCCATTGGACTGGAATAGGAACACCTTCAAAGGGAAAAATAGCAAATGCGTCAAAAAAAGGCAATGACCTCATAATTCATCATTTATTTTCCTGATGTCAGAATGACATTCATTCAGCGCGGCGACAGAAGAGTACAATTTATTTGAAGTAAGCCGTTTGAAGACTTGATGTATTTTATTTAGTCCTGAATGTGCTAAAGTGCTAAATGCGTACGAGAAGACATATAAAAGCAGAATGTATTAAAGGGCTTAGGTCCATAGCAACACCATAAAACCATAAAATTATTAGTATTCTGCACACGCTGGGGGTTATTTACTAAGGTGCGAATTCGACTGTCGAATTCGCAAACAGCGGATTCCCATTGCAAATCCACTACAATTTCCCCATTGTAAAGTTGCAACATTTTTTAATGTTAAGATTGCGACAATTTTCCCATAATGAACAATATTGTGACAATATTCTCATTATAAAGCCAGCCTATTGCGACTGTCTTTACCTGGAGAATTCACACATATATGCAAAAATTCAGGGGGTTATTCACTATGGTGCGAATTTGACGGTCAAATTTGCAAACAGTGGATTTCCATAGTAAATCCGCTACAATTTCCCTAATGTAAAGTCGCGACAATTTTCATAGTTAAGATTGCAACAATTTTCCCATAATAAAGTCGCGTCTGCGACAATATGCTCATTGTAAAAACGCGACTGCGACAGTAGCAGCCTATTGCGACTGTCTTTATCTGGCGAATTCGCACCTATATGCAACAATTCGGACTTTAGTGAATAACCCCCGTCGTGCACACGACTCATCAAAACGTTTGTTCCGCAAGTATGTAAATGTCAGTTAGATAAATACAAAATGAGCCCCTACTTAAAGGATTGTCAGAAAAAATGCAAAAAAAAGCGCAGGAATAATGTAATAAAAACTTTTTTTTTTTATATTAAAGCAACAAACATACTTTTGACAGTTAAAAGCTCATTACGGATATGAGCAAGGTTTAACTATGCCCGCCTCATATGGTGAGGATTGAGTTTTTTTTTTTTTTATATAGATATATTTATTTTTTTTTAGAAAAATAACACTGGGTGTAAAATGTTTCCCTCCACCCATTTTTTTAATATTAGAGATTTATTATTAAAAATGAGACATCATGAAACATTAATCCGGCTGATTAATATAATATTTGCTTTCACAAACATTTTTTTACTGTTGCCAATGATATAGGCTTTAGTGGTCTAGATGAAGAAAGGTCTCTTTGTTCTGCTGTGTATAAAAGAACTCAGAATACTAATTACATGGAGACTTTTGAGTGCTGACTGACTTTGAGTACTTTTGATTTCCAATCATGTAGGTCTTTTAATTGTTTGAGCTTTAAAATTAACCTTGATCGTTCCTCCGAATGACATGTGTTAATTAGCAATCAGCTAAGGTCTTTAAAAAACTTAAAAATCTTGCATATACTGTACCTCATCTAAAGTCATTTTTTTCTGAATACATTTTATGTTATTTTATGTTAAATATGGAATATACAGAACTTGATGGAAAGTGAAATGCCTATAGGTCAGGCACATAAAAAAAACCATATTATTTTAATAGAAATCATCTTATTTCAATTGAGACCGAGCTAAAAATTTTGTATCCCTTCAATGCAGTCTCTGGGCCTCATTGACTAAAGTCTGAATAGTTGCGCAGAGCTATGAATTTGCATCTGTTCTCCACTTCCCCATATTCTTTTATTGAGAAAACTCTGCAACGTGGCAAAAACGCAAACAATTCCGATGACTACAATAGCAGTGAACTTATGGAGCTGTTCGCATCATATGGTATACGCGTGCTCTGAATTCACCTGTTTGACTTCGTCAATTCAGATTGGCGAATTGGGGGGTTTATGGCAGGACTCCTGTGTTGCATAAGGTGACAATTCATTAAAAAAGTGACAATGGGGACTGTGGCTAAATGACAACATGATCTAGGGACAATGTGACATAGAAATAGAGGGGGGTAATTCACCATTGAGCGAAGTGAGGTCCGGATCCTTCGCCTCACTTCACACATGGTGTTATGCGCTCGCTGATGTCCTGAACGCGGACATCAGCGAGCGCTTTCAAGGGATTCCAGTCTCGATGAGGCAACTCTTCGCACAATGGTGAATTACCCCCAGAATATTCACAGAATACAGTTAGTGGGATATAGTGAGGATGACGTCACTGCTCTTCACTTGTCAAATTTGCTTCCCTCCACATGACTTCTCATCCTACTTCGATTCGATTGACTACACCACACTACGCATGCGATAGCAATCACCACTGCCTGTCTGTTTCACAAGTGTATTCTCCACTTATTTAATACTGAGTAGCGAATTTGTGTCTATTTTGGCAATGCGACTCAAATTGTAATGAGGTGAGTTTGAAAGGTGAATTCGGACTTTAGTCAATGAGGCCCTCTGTTTTTTGGGGTCACTTCATGAATATGCATTATTTAAAGTTCCATAGAAAGCAATAGGACTCACATGTGGGGTTTATTTACTTAACAGATGAAAAACGGGCCTGCAACAACAAAGAAGAAAAGCAAGACGGCACAAAATACAGATCAGGCATTCAACTTAGACAGAACATTTTTACAAATGCTATGTAGAAGAGAACTGCCGTGCCAAACCAAATGGGCTTTAAAAAAAAAAAAAATTTCTGAACAAGCCTTTCTCTATTCCTTTAGCATACAATGGAAGGTTGTATAAAGACATCAAGTTTAACTTTTGAAAAGCAACCTCTATCCAGGGGAAGGGAAAACCATCCAGGCTGGCTGATAATTCAGCCCTTGCAGAGGAAAATTATCTTTCTGAATTTTGGTGATGAAATTCCATTCCTATATTTGCTTATGTATTGCTAGAAATCCCTTTCCTCACTAGAAGGACATCCAGACCAAACCATTGGCCATGCCTCCTTGGTTTTAGCATGTTCGCGCGGCACTGTCAGAGGTGGCTGGAGGGCCGAATGTGGCCCACGGGCCATACAGTGCCCAGGCCTGCACTAGAACATTGTTCTATTGCAACAATTAAAGGTTAAAATAATTATGTATCCTTTATTTTCTTTTTAGAATAATGCTATAATTCTTGAGGGAACATCTGAATAAAAGGAGAGAAGCACTTCATACACTATAATTTGTACTCCATGCTTTCTCTGCCTATTTATCCATGCAGGGCCACAAGGTCCGTGTTTATTTAATCAAGCTTGTAATGGATTTCTTAGAAGTAATAACACAATCAATAGAAAATGCCATTCTGAATAGGGAACAGGTAGATACTAATCACAATCAATTAACTGCCTGAGATGTTGTAATTCATTACATGCCTCTATGAAAGAAATAATTTCTCTTCGAGGGATGACACATGACTTTGCTGTTTGAGGGAACTGCAGTGTATAAATGTCACAACAGAGAGTTTCATACCGCTATCAATGCAGGTCAGGTCAGAGTCAACACCTTGATAAAGCCACATATTTCATTGTAACCACAGAACATATTTACAGAAAAGACAGAGCTGCTAGGTCCTCATGATACTAATAGACACAAATCGTACGGTCAAAGATGCACAATCAAAATTGCACCAGTCTCGGCAGCCATGTTCTACACATGGTACTCTCTGATGTGGGTTTGTATTCTGCACACTAACAGCGAAATCTGTAGAAAATCATAATCCCCAAGAAGCCGTTACAAAGAAGAAAAATTACATTTCAAAATGGTCATTGAGATCTTGGGCTCACAGTTTAGGGGATTATTTATTAAAGTGCGAATTTGCCAAGTGTAGTGACTTCACCTCTGTTCGTGTCACTATGATCAGGAAGATGCAGATTCACTTCCCCTTATTCATGAAGCATTGGATAGACTTGTCAAACAAGTGGTCAGCGTCGGACGTTCTCGGATGTGTAGTGTGATGTAGTTAGTTGGACAATAGTGGGATGTGGAGTCATGAGAAGTGAGGCGCATACCCCCAGTGAATGGCAGTGACAACATGCTGACAATATCCCATTAACTGTATACAGTATAAGTTAATAATACATCTCTTCTATGTCCCCTTGTGCCTAAGTCATGTTGTCACTTAGTCACACAACACTTCACCTTGTGCAACACTGGAGCCCTGCCATCAACCCCTCAATTCCCCACTATGATTTGGCAAAGTCAAACTGGTGAATACAGAGCAGTACGCCTTGCAGAATCCACTCCTTTGACAGACTATGTCTGCTGAATAGCCGGATTACCCGTGCACGCGCACACAAAGTGATACAAAGAGCTGTGTAAGTCCACAATCGTCATAAGCGTCCGAATTGGTAATGAATTCGTCACATCGCAGAGTTTGTTAAATAAGCGGTGTTGGAGAAGTCATGAAAGGATGCAAATTCAGGCCTTTACATGACTTTTCGGATTTTAATAAATAACTATTGCCCCTGACCAAAGTTTTAGGTCTAACAAAGCCCATGACTGGGGAAGGGGTGTGATGTGATCATACATTTTTTACCTCTAGTTATTTGTAACCATCAAAATTCCTAAGCTTTGGTTAAAACCTCAGAATCACAGTTTTCTTCTTCCACATAAGGTAGTTGGTTTGGAAATGATCAAGCTGTGATATTGGCAGATACGATAAATACCGTATAACTGGAAAGAAATGGAACATTGAAGAATCACTGATAAGGGCAGTGGATGTGATTCTCTCAATTTCTTTTTCAGTGACTTGATATTCCAAATTGATTGGCTGAAGAGAAAGTAAGCAGTGACTATAAACTGAAAACCACTGACAATAAGTAAATCATATCTACTGCATAAATAATTGATTCAATCCTGACAAATTGGAGTAGAGTAAATTACTATCTGAATCTGTTCCTTTAAGTAATGAACTTAACCTACAGGCTGGAGAATTCTCGAAAAATCAGAAAGGAAAGGATGCCCAGAGGCTCTCTCTGAAATTGCACTCCTGCATAAGCCCCTGACTTGACATTTAAAACTGGTGTAAAGGAAGCTAACATGACCAAACATAGTTTTAGACGAAAATAGAGAATTTTGACCTGCTCAAAAGAAATTCTTAAATACTGTTATTTCTTCTTACAGCACATGACAAACTGTACTAAATCACACACGGATGAACTATATACTCTGCTGTGCACAGTCTTGCCATGTTGTGTGGCCTGTGACATGATAAAAAACCTCACCTTTGCAGCAGAAGTTGGCTGTTCCTCACACAGTTTTAGGCCCCCATACACAGCTGTTTCTGTTTCAGTTAATTAAACCTCCATATGACAATGCAGATCATTCAGTGAACAACAAATATTTTTTGTGTATATGGAAGCTCTCCAAAAATAAATTATTGATGTGTTAAATATAAGAAATGATAATAAATATGATGTGAATTGGGTGACAAATGAAACACAGTCCAAAAAAAGTCCAAAGTAATGTAGGTGTTCAAATCAATCTTTGATTTATGACCATCAATTCCCGCTTCTCTTCAAGGGTACTCGCTCATTACCCAAAATCCAATGTAGTTGACAAAAAACTCTGTGAAGGAAGCACAATGAGTGCACTATATAGTGCTTTATCAAAATAAATTGTTAAGTGATAGAAAAGACCCAATGTCCTTAAGTCATGTGTCTGGAAAAGTGACAATAAATAAACAATAAAGGTGCACAACACCAAATCTTTGTGTTTAAACACTCAAGTGATGCTAAATGCTCACCAGATGCAACCAATAAAAGGGCATATCAGTCACTCGGACATCCAAGTTGTAAACACCAGATCACGTCTCCCAAAATATCCCAAACCATCCAAAGGACATGAAAGAGGGAGCATTTACATCAAAAAATGTTTTATTTCCATCCAAAAGCTTAAAAACATAGCTCACAGTAGGCTGATATCCACATAGAAAACATCAAATGGATAGTGCAAACTTCCACTGGGACTCAATACATAATATGACAAGCAGTCCACCAATAAAAATGTTTTAAACCACCTGGGGGTGTACCAGAATAAACACCTTCCCAAAAGCAAGCTGCAATAGCAAAGCCTCACGAGTGATTTTAAAATCGTTTGACCTGTATGTCAAAATAAACATATACAAACAGCTACTATTATTATCATATGGAATGATTTAAAAATCCATACTGATTTTGCATGTGTACATACAGTACATGTATACATGTATAGGTATGTAGTACCTGATTGAGAAGTGATACGTCACTCAACGCGTATCGCCACACCTACGCTGGTTTCCGTGGCTTAATTGGGAGTAAAATGTTGCACATTACTCTGTATGTATACTGTATATATACTGTGTATATATATATATATATATATATATATATATACGCTGAGCATATTTTTCAATTGTACTTACCAGCGACAGTGTGAACGCTAATTTCCTGTGTATATACACCGACCAAAATGTGACACACAGTGTTCCGGACCCAGCGTATAATACGCTGGTGTGTCCGGAACTAAGTATCGGCGGCTTTCATTAAGCCGTTTCTTATTTTTTTTTACACGAGCATATGATGCGC
>WMED01001161.1:0-13168 GCA_019650415.1 Pipa parva
TATCTATCTATCTATCTATCTATCTATCTATCTATCTATCTATCTATCTATATCTTTATCGTGGTCCAAATTTATTAACAATATTGTGGCAAACTAAGGTGCTAACAGCCAACTTGTACAACTTTCAAATGTATTGCAGCCAATTCTCAAAAAATAATTTGACAGTGGCACAGAATGCAGTACCCACAACAAATCCAGTTATAAAGCTCAAATAAGCAGCAACTGAGCCAAAAAGCCAACCAATCAAATAACTTAAAAGGCCAAACCAACAACAAAGTTTGTCCAAAGTGGTGGATCAAGACTACAGCAGTACAAAATGAAGATTCAGGATAGGAAGACTGCTTCCATTGATTACTTTGAGGTTGAACTTTGCAAACAACAAGTGTCCAACTTGGACTATCTTATGGGTCAGAAAAGACGATGATTATGTCATTATTAAAACTGAATATTTTATTTTTAATTTACAGGTTAGTGGGCATTATGGAAAGGAGTCTCAATTCTATTCAGGTACTCTATTGAGAAACTTGTCCATTTAAAAGTTTTTAACATACTGTAACTCGACTAATGATATATTACTGCTGACAACTGTAATGACCAAAGCAAACAGACAAATTGTGACTGTAAAAGTGTTTAGATGAATCTTTCACTTCAAATACTAAGATTGTCTCTATTTCAGAGTACCTAAATATAACAGAGTAAGGATTTAATAAACAATTACAGGATGGGTATGGCAGGAAGGCTGTGGAGAAGCAGGATTAAGGTGAAAAGTATAAAGTGACTAAAAAAATGGCTATATTGATTGGTGAGGGGGTGAAAGAGAGATTTCATTAAGAGGAGTATGTGTAAAGAATGGGTGTAAAGCTGCATAAGACTGGATCATTTAAACCGAAGGCCAGAGAATTGAGGGGGTTATTCATTAAGGTGCGAATTCAACTGTCGAATTAGCAAACAGCAGATTTCCATAGTAAATCCACTACAATTTCTACATTGTAAAATCGCAACAATTTTTTATAGTTAAGATTGCGACAGTTTTCCCATAATAAAGTCACAACTGCGACAATATTCTCATTATAAAGATACAACTGTGGCAGTAGCAGTCTATTGCGACTGTCTTTATCTGGCCAATTCGCACCTACACGCAGCAATTTGGACTCTAGTGAATAACTCCCTGAATCAGCTGCTTTGGCTAAATTTAGCTCACAATTCCAGATCCCATCATTAAAGTAACAGTTTAGGCACCAACAGTTATTTGCTGTCTGTTTGGCACTGTTAAATAAAAGCTAAATAAATGCTTTCTGTCATATAAATTATTTATTTATTTCCACCCTTTACAATTTAGCACCAGTTTGTTACTGAAGCTGCTTCTCTCTCTCAGCCACTTTCTGTTGTTCTAATCAGAACCTTTAAGCTGTCATCCACCTTTTTTTTTTCTCTGAAAGGTGTAGTTAACCCAGCAAAAGTAATTGTTAAAGAAAGGGCTGAAACATTGACTTTCTTTTTATATGGATTTGGTCTCTCTCTCATGCTCAATATCAGTGCTTGCTACTGATAGCATACAGCATTAGTTGTATGTATTGTAACTGCCTATGGTAATTCATTAACTATTAATTTTGACCTTCCTGAGACACCGTTGTGTCAGTGACACAAGGATCCAACCATGAAGTAAACACAGAAGGAGCTGTGTACTGCTACACAGATGGAACAATTAATTCCTTTGCTCACATAAAAGACTGACAGTATATTAGAAAAAAAATGTATTATACATTTACAACACACATTACTTTTTATTAATCGGCTGGACTGTTCCTTTAAGATGACAATCACACAAACATACAGAAATTTATCATGAGCTGGATGAATTTACGATCCTGACTGATAAAGACTTTTATACCTCAAGTTAATTTTTACATGGATATATTTTCTTTGCTTCTTTACTTTCTTTACTTTGTTCTGAAATTAATAATTTGTTGGCACATTTGTAATGAAGAGGCACAAAGTGGTAAGTAAGTACATGGCTGGTGTAATTTGTTGAATTGGATGAGAATTTGAATAATATTACTTTCTGATTTCCCTTCATTCTTTTTCTGATGGGATAAAATGTTTATTGATAGGTATATAGTAAATATAAATTCATTAAAGTTACTTGATTCATACCTGGGTTGATTTAGGGTGATCTGCAGCAGATGGTAGATAGCAACTGCAATATTAATGATGGCTTTAATTAAAATACTGACCCACCTGACATTGTAATTTACACACTATTATTATGTGTGGTTTTCACTTCTGTTTTCTTTCATTTATATTAATTAGTAGAATCTACAAACTGTCCATTAAACTTATATCATCCCATGGGCTGCCTGTTGATACACTTCAGTCGTAAATGGGAAAGTGAAGAATATGAATGCCTTTCACTGCTTGAATTGTTAAAATTCCTTTTTCTTTTGTTGTTTTGTTTCTAATATTTTGAAGTTAAAATAAAATATAAATTGTACTTATGTGAAAAAAAGTAATGTTTCCTACAGCAACAGTTCAGTATTCCTTTTCTATAATGTACATGTCAAATAAATTGCAAAAACTGGATGTGAAGGGTTAGAATTGTACAGATGTTCAAATTATGGTGTAAAACATTAAATATGCAGACTGGGTACCATAACAATCTGTTTTTAGGGCATGTCTAGTTCAAAGGTCTACAGCTGAATAATTCTGAAGAATTTATTCATTGCATTTATGCATCATTGACATTAGTTTGAACACTAGCCTCTGTAGAGGTATTCCTACAGGCATTAATAGACTTCAAAATAAAAATAAAAAATCCTAGCTCCAATGCCAACTACGTAGCATTTACGAGGGTGATTCATCCAAGACCAATGTAACCTGAAGCAAACGAAATCTGCAAAAAAATGCACTTTGCTGACATCATATGTTCATAAATGTGTAAATCTATGTTATGTGGTGAAACTGCTCCTAGTATCCAAAACTATGATATGAATTAATACAAAAGATATCTGAAAATGAGGGCAATTACTAATAGCTAAAGTAATATTTCTTCTCAGGCATGTTGCAGCAAATTCACCTAAAACAGTTCACCTCCTTAGAATGGTGAATTGGTGTGGATAATAATATACAACCAGATAGCATGAAAATTATTCAAACAGTCCAAACCAGCAGAAAATGAGTTAAAAAGTTGAACCAGGAACAATGTATCCCCATAGTCAAACATAGCAACATAGTATCTCTAGAATAAAGACCAGAAAAATATAAAAAATAACTCCTCTTGTAAATTGCACATATCCTGTAAATTGTACATTTCATGTGCAAGGGGATTTGGACCCCATACCCCCACCTTGTGGAGGCAGTGTTGGAAATGTTCTGATAGATGCCCTCCCTTTCCCTTACTCCATTGCCAGTGGGTTAGGGAGGAATGATTTAAAGTAAAAGAAGTCAAGACTTAACCGCCCACCCTCTGCCTGGAAAACCAGAATCATTACTTTGCAGAAGACTGGTCACTGAACTCACATCCAACCCTCTTATGGTAGTCTAAATATAAACATAGAATGTGGGAGAAATCCCCATCTAAGGACTTCTAGAGCCTAACTAATGCTGGCGTGAGTGTCTTAAATTAAGATCTTAAAAGAAGGTTACTTCCAGAGCTACTCAAGTCTACTAAGTAGCTCTCTACTGGATAGGATCTGTAGCTATTTGTACTTTAGTCGCATCAAGACTGGAGAAGGAAGAAGGAAGCTCATTAACTTCTCTTAAATGTGCTGTCCTTTTTCATTTGTAATGCCATTTTGACCACTTTCCTTGCACTTACATCCACGTCCACTCCTGGGTTGGCTTTAACGCAGCTTTACCTAGTCACTTAGGCCCTGTTTACATTAGGAATAGTTTCTATACCTTTAAATCAATCATATGCACCAGAGGTTCTTCAAACAGGAACAGTTTATTTCACAGCATGCCAAGCATGAACACACATGAAACTTATAGTAGAGCATTCATCTTAAGCACATAGAACATACTTTGGTGCATAGTTACCCTCCATTAGCAACAAGAGTTGGAAACAGCTCTCACCCCTCTCTGAGTTGTGCACAGATACCTCACTTCTTGAGAAACTTGGAGGAATTCCCTGCTCAGAGTCTGAGATGAAACCAAGCTGAATGCTTCTCACTCCAGGGTACCATTATCTCCAGACCTAGTGAATTTCCATCCTAAGCCGATATATTTTTCTAAAAGTGTACCATGTGTAAATGCCAGTGTGAACCTAGCCTTATGGACTTCTATTGTTTTTATGCGCAGATGAACTACCTCTCTCTAAAATGCTAGTTTTCTCTGCTTCTCCCCTGTCTTTCCTCTAAAAAAATGATTGTTGTTTGCAAAAGTATTGTTCAGTAGCTGAAATGAAAACAGTGAAAAATCAAATTATATTTTTTGGAGGGGGAGCATTTCTTAGTATTAGGTTATATTACATTGTGATGCACTAAATATAGCCTGCTGATAATCATTACTGAGCAAATATACAGTGGCAAGCCTGAGGATATTTTGCAAACCATATTACTGGGAAACTTTCCAAGAAGCTTTAGCACAGCTAAAGGAAATTTTCATGAATATCGTGCTAAAAAGTCTGTGTTTTCTAAAATTGCGGTGTAAGGAAAATATTGCTGATGGCAAAACTAGTGTTGGTCTGTCTATAGCTTTATCATCTGTAATCATGATGTCATATTCTCTACATTGCACTGGGAAGCCAATATTGCAGTCAATACTGCAGGAATAATAATAAAAAAAAATTGGACAGAATTGTTAACAAAGAATATATTTATAAAATGAGAGAGCACTTAGGGGGTTATTCACTAAAGTGCAAAGTCAACTGTCGAATTCGCAAACAATGGATTCCCATAGCAGATCAATGACAATTTCCCCATTGTAAAGTTGCGACAATTTTTTAATGTTAAGATTGTGACAATTTTCCCATAATAAAGTCATGACTGTGACAATATTCTCATTATAAAGATGTGACTACAATAGTAGCAGCCTATTGCAACTGTCTTTATCTGGCGAATTCGCACCTATATGCAACAATTCAGACTTTGGTGAATAACCCCCATAGTTGGCTCCTGTCTTATTTTACCCGTTTAACTGTTTCCCAGTACCTGCACAAAACTGTTTAATCAAGGAATTGCCACAATGTGTTAGTTTGTCCTTTGCTGTGATCTTGGCAATATAAAATATGTTTTAATAATTAGGCAAGACCATGTCGATTAGAAAACTGAAAAAAAAAGTAAATTATTTTACTTACAATCACTATGTACTCTTTGAGATAAACACAATTTAATATTAAAACATTCAGTTTCTATAATAAATTTCAAAGCTTTAATTAGTGATGGTCATCCATAATATTGTTAATGGGCCACACATGAAGTATAGAAAGTCCTACTCTAATCAGGGCTTGGCTATGTTACTGCAGCATTGCCCTGCTCACATGGCATCTGATGTATATTCCTTTGAATGAATGTATTCAGGTCATAGCGCAAGATATTTTCATTAATGATGTGCAATGGGATATAGCGGTTTACTTCAAACAGCAATTAATTCCACTGGGCTGTTCAACTGAGATTTTAGGTCATTATCAGATTTTTGTAAAAATATAATGTATACAGATATATATTTTTGGAGGAGACTACTCAGCTTTCACAACTCTATGTTTCATTAACAAAATAAATTTCATCATAAATTACAGAAGAGGACCCAGTGTATTTTTTTTGCATCTCTGGTTTATGATCTAGGACTGGGAAGAGGACCCAGTGTATTTTGTTGCATCTCTGGTTTATGATCTAGGACTGGGAGCCATCTCCTGTTATATTACATCCCTGAAGAGGCAAGTTAGATATTATACAGTCTTTCTCAAAATAGAAAAAATCACAAATGCTTTTATAAAAGATATTTATACATGTAATTCTGTTAATCCCATTTTAAGATTGAATATTTATCTTGGGGTATAGGGGAAGGAGATAATTTGATAGTCTGATTTGCATAAGCAATGTAAAAGTCAGGTGCTCATCTTCTGTACTCAGTAGATAAAGAGAGAAGTGCAGATTGGGGTGATGGGATCAACCCCATACATACTTATAGGATAACTCTGGGTTTAACAATGTAACTAAGGGGAGCATGCAATAACAGTTGAGTGTTGAAATTTCACAGGGGCTAGGACAAACTCAGTAGTGGAACAACTGAAGAAGAACAAAAGGAGAGTACAGTGAATGAGAGAAGAGTACAGTGAATGAGAGAAGAGTACAGTGAATGAGAGAAGAGTACAGTGAATGAGTGAAGAGTACAGTGAATGAGTGAAGAGTACAATGAATGAGTTAAGAGTACAGTGAATGAGAGAAAAGTACAATGAACAAGAGAAGAGTATAGTGAATGAGAGAAGAGTACTGTACAGTGAACAAGAGAAGAGTACAGTGAATGAGATAAGAGTACTGTACAGTGAACGAGAGAAGAGTACAGTGAATGAGAGAAGAGTACTGTACAGTGAACGAGAGAAGAGTACAGTGAATGAGAGAAGAGTACAGTGAATGAGAGAAGAGTACAGTAAATGAGAGAAGAGTACTGTACAGTGAATGAGAGAAGAGTACAGTGAATGAGAGAAGAGTACAGTGAATGAGAGAAGAGTACAGTAGGCAATAAAAAACATAGTTTAGTCAGAATGGATTCAGAAAGAAAAGAAATGAATCCAGAAGACCAAATTATGGTACAATTATGATTTTGGTTGTTTAGTACAGCTGGAGCTTTATTGATAAAAAAGAAATCAGATTCTTCATGATGAACATTAGCTTGGAGAGTTAGACTACCTGAAGAAACAGTTTAAAAATATATAAATATATACCTTTTTGCCAGCTTTCACATATAAGGTAGACTTTGCATAACTTAAAAACACTTGAGTTGATGGAGGACCCAAGTAAAGATAGAACATGAAGATGGAAAATATTGGTTTTAGGTAAATAAATGTAGAGATCATTTCAACCACTACCAGTAAAGGTTATTGTGTCAGAGCTGTGGATGTGCATGTTTTTACTTTTTTGCTTGAAGTAACCCATGAGCAACAATAATGCAACTCTGCCTGAGGCATATCTGTATAAGCTTAGCAGCTATGCCCAGTGAGTATAAATCATAAGATGTATTTTGCTAATCAACCAGCTCAAGCTATAGTTTTAATAAGTCAAAGAAGCTGAAAGGAGTGGGGTTTAGCTCTGAGTTTCCTTTTACCCATAAAAGCCAGTAAAAAGACCCCACCCTAACACTCAGAGTCCCTGACTGAGGGAAAAAATGTCCAACTAACCTTCTGTGAGCTGCTCCTTCACTATCTCCTGGTGTAGTAATATCTAGAGAGCTACCTGCATCTCTATTACTGGGGAAACATCTATTTTCTATGCACTATAGCTAAGTGTTTTTAGGACCAAAGTCTGCTTTTGGAAACACTAGAATACCTTGTATTTGCAGTCTTCATCTGACCAAACAGTAGATCCCCTTGCAGGTGGGACTTTGCTCCAAACTGGCTAGGTGAAGAAAGATCACTTTCAATAAAGTTTATACCTTTTTAAAACCTTGGTCACATAGACTAATCTTAGGCCAGATATTCCATACCACAAGGTAACACAAAAATGTAACAATCTAAAAATACCATTGTGCTGGAAATAAAAATGCACATAAAGGCAGATAATAGGGGATTAACAGATCAGTTGACACTCCATGGGGCAGGGACCTCTAACCTCGTGTCAATCACAACCTAGCACTTAATTTGATGTATCCTTGTGATAATTTACTTGTTTTGTTTAACGCACTTTTCCCTTGTCTGTATTGTACTTGTATCGCTGAATTGTACAACGCTGCGTAAATTTACGGAGCTTTATAAATAAAATTATACATACATACAAGTCAGCTACCTCGGGCAAAAATCTTTATACTTAGCTCACTAGTTCATTGTATAATGGGACTTTACGAGGCACAAAATATTAACCAATTACTTTACTGGCCGAAATAATCATTGGGAGGATAAGTTAAGGTAGGTAGGTAAATGTATAGTACTGCTGGGAAAATGCATGCAAATGAGCCTTTTTTAAAACGAAAAATATCAAAGCCACTCACTGTCACATATCATCACTTCCAGACAGATGTATATGAGCCCCCACTAAAAGCAGATCATTCTAAACTAGCTTGTGCTGTACAACAGAAGTGACTTTTACTGGAACCATTAAATCAGGAGCTTTAGTTCCCTAACAACAATATCCCTTTTGTGTGGGCATACAAATCACTGGTTTTATGAACCTATTTTAAGATATTTTGCTGGAATTATTATGATGATAATTCTTATTAGTGATGCACCAATGCAGAATGACATCCATAAGTAAAGTCATCTAAAGAAATGAGCGTGTATAAACAACTATTGTTGTCAGCCCGTACCTGTTTGTTCCTTGAAAAGCCCATTAGAGAGATAATTATTTTCTAATCACAGGCTGTGTATTTTGTAAACAGGCCACCTGTTGTAGTTGCATTGCAGTGATATCAGCAATGTAGATTTCTCTCTTCTCTCATTTTACATTCCAGACATCTTCTCGTGCTGCCTGAAGCATTACCTCTCATACAGAGCAATTCTTACTAGTTGCTTTTTCTTTAGCCGCTAACAATATTCCAGATCTGCAGTTCTGCCTAACAACTAATTGAAAATATATCCATCACTCGCCTTATCATGGACATATACCTGCACTGGCTTAATTGGCTGTTGCTTCATTTAACCAGAGCATTCCACACAGTTTACTTAACTAGAAAACCACAAGAAGTCAGAGTCGCTTTGCCACTTATTTAATTTATTTCTCTGCAGATTCATTATAATTTGAATTTCTATAATGTATGCATGTTAACAATGCTCCAGTGGAAAGAAAAAAAATTGAATACTACTGTACGTTTATCTAATGGTAGAGTTTTCGGGACACCTTTTTGCTCATATTAACATGTCTTGATAGATTTAATTCGTTTTTCAAGTGTCCACTAACCTTTGCCTCTGTTCTTAAAATAAATATAATTTTATTTATTTATTTTAAAAATGTTATATTGCATGCCATAACATCAAGAAATATTATTTGTTATTAAATAATTCTACAATTGTCAGTAAAAAAAAAGTTGAATTTGCATAGTGTAAGTTCGTAGACCAGCGGTTCTAAACCTGTGGGTCATGACCCCTTTGGGGGTCGAACAAAGCTCTCACAGGGGTCGCGAACACTCTGTTGAAGCCGGAATAGACTGCAGGTCCCTTTATATAGGGTTCCTGCATGGTGACGTATCAAGCACGACATCGTCGCGTTGCATGTCACCTGATGACGTTCGGGCCTGACCTCACCACGTGATGCATATGGGATGACGTTTCGCCCAAACAAAATCATAAATTAAGTCTATGAGCAATAAATAATGTAAATAAATGTCACATGCACTGGGTATAAAGTAAACCATCATGTCCGGGCTGTTTGTATGAAACTGGTTGGCTGTGAGGAGTCCTGGGTCTGTGTAATTAAGTTAGTTAACCCACAACAGTTCAATCCATATAAATTATTGCACAAAAAACAAATGTGCCCAGTTTCCTTACATTTGCCTGCTGCAATTATATAGTCTGAAATGACAACAAAATTTATTGTTGTTGTTTTTACTTGTAAACGTGGATATACTGTATATGACACATATTACAGAGGGGGAATTCATCAACAGGTGCAAACTTTCCATAGGTCTAGTAACCCACAGCAACCAATCTGGAGTTAGCATTTACTAGTATGCAGGAAGCTAAAATTATGCCAACCTCTGATTGGTTTCTATCAGTTACGAGACTTCTGTTGAGGTTGCACCTGTTGTTGAATTCCAATGATAGTGCTCCATCCACTTAGTTTCAGTAAGCCATGTGATAATTTAGAGAGCACTCTAAGTTCCTCTCCTTATCATTTAAATTGCAATATTTATGTGCAGTTTAGGGAGTGATAAGCCATGTTGCCTGAATAGTCGCAGGAGACAAATCCTAACTCATTGATTAAAAAGATTATTTTTTCATTTATTTCTATTTCAGTGGAAGACAACTACCAGCGCAGGGCTAAAAACCACAGTATTTAAACATCTGGAGTTCTCAAGCCCTGTGTATTTGATTTCAGTAGAGGACTAACATAGCAATTTTCATGATACAGCTCAAGAATGCAGACAAAGGCGATTTTTAGTGGAATTCACTTGGGTAAATAATTGTTTTGTCTTGTCTATAGGGACTTACAAATGCCAGTATTGATATCTTATTAGCATATCAATAGCAATTAGCACATTTGTTGTTCATGTTGCCACAATGATAACTGTACTGTGCAAATGCGCCTGCAGACAAGAAAACCTAGTTTTTCAACCACATCATTTAAATTATCCATTGGTATGTAATTGGTTTGTGCAAAGCAAAAAATATATATATTTTGTATCAATCTTACAAAAAAATTGTCTTTCATCTGCTTCAAAAATGTGATACCAATTATCAGTGTTTGATCCTTTTTTAATGCTTAACACATTAAGTATTATTTAGACAAGTATTTTTAGAGATAATTCTTTCAGGTTATTTTCTATGCTGTAACTCATGCAGTATTATGTTATTAAACACATATTTTAAATGATGCCTACTATTATTTAGAGTCATATTTACAAATATATCCACCATAAGTTAGTAGCTATATCTTATCATTATTATTTCGACCTCCACTTTACCCTTGAAAGCCGATAAACAATTTTTTTGCTGTGCTTAATGCATTTTTTTTTTACTTCTGTTAGTAAATGAACCTCTTTAAACCATCAAGGCTTTAAGTAAATAAAAATCAGTTTATTATACTGAGGCTATTAGTGCATGTAATTTCTTCAGTTAATGCGCAACTGTGTGTTCAGGTTTCTAAATAAAGACCTCATGCACAAAAGGACATGTTTCAATACAACAATTGATTGTTAAACCAAAACTAAAAATGACTACTCTGTTTTTTTCTAAAGATATTTAGTTCATTAAAAAAAATCTATATTACAGTCTGTTTTCATTCTGATCTAATTATTATGAGTATATTTTCACTGGAGTATATATAATTATGTATATTAGTAATGTAACCTAGAAACAAGCCTTAGTTGGCTCTTAAATGGTCTAAACATATATATTATTTAATCAGTCCTTGTGAGTCCTGGAATTGTAGTAAATCAGTTACATTGATAGTTTGCTGCCATCTTTAGGTCATTGTGTATAATGATTGTATGATTCCATAGAGGTCAGGTGGCCAAGAGGGTTGTATTTAGAAGCATTAGAGAGTTATTCGCCATAAAGTGCCACAGGGAGGACCTGTCCTGGAGAAAAAATCGTGCTGCAAATGAAATAGGTTACATGCAAAGTAGGAGAGAAATACATAACAGGAGTGTGTGAAGGGATAGTGCCCCAAATGTTTGGTGTTCAGTATATATCCAACACTAAGGAAAAGTCTCTTTAGCGTGTAAAGCTAGGGTTGTCCCGGAAAATTCCATTCAATGTTGTTTTTCTGCAAAGAATGAATTCTTCTGTGTATCCCTTTCATACCATGTTGTAGTTCTGCTATTCTGGAGTTGTGAGTACATCTGTGATCCAAACAAAGGTTGTGCATAACGGAAACTCTGGTGTAAACTTCCTTTGTGTAGTGTGCATATTAATCTTCCTGGCATACCTTTCAATCTATCTCCTTGTATATTTCCAATAATTAATACACAACACAGAGAGATGGATAGAAAAGGCTGCAGCTTAATTCAGCAATGTTAATGAACAATTCCATTTTGAATGCTTGCCTCACTCTTTTTGTAAATTAAACCACTTTTTGGTTGCTCACCCCCCATGCCTCCCTCTCTTAATTGCTACGGTTGGGGCAAGTAGAAGAAAGGCAGCCAATTACACAGCAGTCTTCAGCCCTTGTCTAGATGATGCTCAGTTCACACCATACATCTCACTCTATGGGAAGAAACCACCAGGTAAGCATGCTCAATTCACCAATCTTCATCAACTTTTGTAAAAATGTTCTTCCCTCCCTGACTTATTCCAGGGGCATATTTTGATTTATCAGCCCTAGTCATTTGGGCTAGTTCCCCACAATATATATATATACATTTCCTGGATCAATATAAAAAGCTCCTAGAAGAAACAATAATGTCAATTAAGCCTATTGCATCCAACAGATTAATCAGTTTACCTTTTGCCTATTACAAATCAAAAAGAGAGCCATCAACGACAATGAATACAAGTTTCAGGCTTATTACTATTACTTAATCTATGATTAGGTGGCATGAAACACATAGGATTGGACATACTGGCATTGCCTTTCATTTATTTTTTCATTTAATGGAATAATAAAGCTTTTGACTATTTCTACTAGAGTGCTGGAGAACTGCATTTTTTCTCATTTTGGATTTCTGTGGCTTTGGGACACATTTTCTTCAGAGCACCTGGCAGATTACAATGTGAGTAATACTGTATTAACCTTTCATTTTTTGGTTAAGCTCTTTTGTATATATTCCTCATTACTATTACAGGCCATTCATTAAAATATTATTTGCTTATTAATTTATTTGTTTAAGTCAATGTTCCCCCACAGGGTAAAGTGTAGCTATTACTTCATTTAAAAAAATTTGAACTGTTGATTTTACTGTTAGACCTGACATTTGATATTTACTTTTATTGCCTTTATTTTATTACCTTCTTGTGAATTTTAACAATTAACATTTTTTTTAATTCCAATTTCTCCAAAAAAACCCAAAAAAACAAGTAATATTCTTCTACCTTCCGTGTGTGGAGTATTGTGTTAGAGTTAAAAAAATAATTTTTTTAGGCATTTTGACTTGTTTTATGTTCCACATAGTGTTTTCAAATATAATTTTAGAAAGTTACATTTAGCATGCCTTTATCTTGGATGCCAACCTTAGGGATCTTAACAAATATTAGTAGAAAGAACCAACTTTCATATTAAAAAAACACATTTCATCATTTGCACCAACATTTTGGTTGTTTTTAGGGTATTTCTATGGGTGTTGGACATTTTCTTCTTAAATGTTTTAATTACTTTTCAGCTCAGCACTTCAATGGTCACCTACATCAAAGGAGTCCCTCAAAAGC
>WMED01001161.1:13253-28943 GCA_019650415.1 Pipa parva
GTATATATATATATATATATATATATATATAATGGAGAATTAGCTTAGAGAGCAGAGCTTTTGGGATAGAATTCAATTTGTTTCTCACTGGTTATTTGAAAATAGTCTTTGATTATCTGCAGAAATCAGTCGCATTCTCTAACCTGTTTACAATCTTAAACAAAACAAACAAACCACTGATTCCATAGAATATAAACTAATGATGCATTTTTGCTTAAAGTTCACAGACATTAGAAATACGTTTTACTGGATATCCTTAACCTTGCTTTTCTCTCTTTTTAGGATTTACCTCTTCAAGGATGTCTTTTGTAGAAAACAAATGTTCACTCAATTTATTTCTCCGCAGCCAATACTGTCCAAACATTCTATTTTTTTTTTTTTTCAATTTGGCTTCTACGTTGAAACAAACTCTATCCAATTTCTGCAGCTCAACCTCTAAGCCAGCTGGAAAACTTAGTGTGGACTCTTACCAAGAATATATGTACATGAGCAGAGAGTCATAAATCCCATCAGTCATTGCACCAGTACAGTAAAATATATATGTTCGAATGGATTACATTTTCAAAGTGACAATAAAAAAAAAAATCTGATCAAAAAAAGTATCACAATGAAGAGATATATAATAATACACATTATTTTTCTATTGTTCCTTTCTACTCTTAATGTTATTAGCACTCTATAATAAAAACGTTACCTTTGTTTTAAGCCTGTAAGCTATTTTGATACCTTTGTGTATTGGTTTATTTTGTTGATATGGTAACAGATTATGTGTAATTGTCATTGCCCTTTTCTGGGTATCTGAATAAAAAAAATAATGATCATAGCTAAGGACAAGCTTTATGTTTAATCAGAAGATAATATCCAAATAGCTTTGTAATTGATATTTAAAGACATTGTCTTACAGCAATTCAATGAGGCAGACGTTACTTTGGCTAATTACACATTAATTACGAAACAGTGTAGAATGGTTTTTCCAGTTTAAAAACTATTTTATAGAAATGAAAGAAGAATAACTAAATGAAAAAAACACCCACAGAACATCTCGACTGAGTACAATTATTTATTTATTTATTTTTTTAGAGGAAACCAACCACCTAGGTTACAAATTACTGACAATGTTTAGAAAAATGTGCACCTATAGAAATAAATGCTAGGGGGTCGTGCTATGATGTCATGTCATCACTGTCACACAATGCATTGGAAGTAGTCCTAAACTCCGGATGTGTTCCTCTGCCCTACCCCATTTGCCTAATGGATGGTATCCCCTGATGTCCCTCATTTTGTGGACTCAAGGCCTTCCGGAGACTTTCCCCTCCTTGCTTCCCTCCCCCTGGACACCCATGTACAGGAATCATTTTTGGTACGGCAGAAGGTACTTAATCCATGTTTGTGTTTAACCATATGCTAGTCATATGCAGGGGTTTGGGGCAACAACATGATAATCTCCAGCATTTCATAATGATATTATGAGGACTGAATTTTGCACATTGGAATAGTTATTAGTTATAAATGTGTGTAAACCAGTGGATCATTTATTTTAGTCCATTGTTCATTTACTCAAAATGAGCACTAGGCTATATTCATAGGTGTATATATTAACTAATTACTTCTGGGATTTATTTTTTTTATGTTGAGTGAACACCTCTGGGATTTATTGCATGTATTTTTAGAGCTCCAACACCTTCTGCAGATTTTACACAGATTAACATTCACTGAAGTCTTTTTTCCACACTCCATGTGGATGATGTTCAGGGTGAAACTGAATAACAGACCCAGCACTACAGGGCAGTGGTGCTAATCACTGAGCCACTGCACTTCACTGTTAAATGAATTTGTTGTAGTAAAAGATTAAGGAATTAATCAGTTTATTTACAGGTATCAGTTCAACCAGTTATCAGAAGGAGATTACCTTATATACTGCTATTCTATCACCTGCATCCTGATCCACAATGGAACGTTTCAGGTAAACTGGAGTTTTGAGCCTAGAAACACTTCTTACTGTTGTCCCATACATAATGTCTACTGAAACCACTTGTCTACTAACATTATCTATATTTCCAACTCTTGACATCAATTCACTGTTAATTTTAGACAAAGCAAAAGAGAGAGAGATCTGTCCTCTAACATTTCTTTATAAAAAGAAGGTAATTTCATTTGGGGATTTAAATAGCCACTCCCATTAGGTATCTAACATAGAATTCCTCTTAAAACCTCAGATAATAAAGAAACCACATTAAAGGAACAGTCCAGCCTGATTGATAAAAAGTAATGTGTGTTGTAAATGCATAATAAATATTTTTTTTAATATACTGTCAGTCTTTTATGTGAGCAAAACAATTAATTGTGCCTTCTGTGTAGCAGTATACAGCTTTTTTTCTTTTTTTTTTACCTAGTACGATGGATGTAGCATTCTTTTGCCACTGACATAACGGTGTCTCAGGAAGGTCAAAATTAATAGTTAATGAAGTGCCATCAGCAGTTACAATAGTTAGAGCTAATTGGTATACGCTGTCAGTAGCAACAGTGGGCTGATACTGTGCATGAAAGAGACAGACCAAATCCATATAAAATAGTCAATATTTTAGTCCTTTCTTTATCAATTGCTTGTGCTGGGTTAACTACACCTTCAAGAATTAAGAAAAAAGGTTGATGACAGCTTCTGATTGGTTGTTTGGAATTATCAAGCCTGTTAATAAATTCCTTAATTTAAGATTACAAACTGAACTGAAGAGGAAGTAGCTCAGAGAGGGAAGGAGCTTCAGTACCAAACTGGCCCTAAATTGTGAAGGATGAAAATAAGTAAATAATTTATACTTCAAAAATCATTTAACTTTTAACAGTGCCAAATAGACAGACAAATAACTGTGACTCAACTGTTCTTTTAAACTCAAGGCTTAGCAGACATCTAAAGGGCCAGAGATTTAGGCACTGTCCAAAGTTTTCTGCATTATCAAAGTCAGTTGAGAGCAGACGACTTAAGAATTAGTATGTATTTAGATCAGAGGAGGGTAGCATCATATCAACTACACAGCTTTCAAAAAAAAATCTTAAGTCCAAGTTGCGTAACATTAAAATAAACTTTTAGGGCTGCATCTCCTTGTGATGAAAGACTCTTCAATCTGAGTTTGCTTATTTTGGAAAGAAGCAATATTGTGGGGATATGACAAAAAATACAATGCCTTACGTTTTCTTACACCAGATAATAGGCTGTGAATTGCACTGATGCTTTTCCCCTTGTAACTATACCAAACAGGTGATCAATAAAGCATTCCTTTGATAAGAGATTCTTACTTCCTAATGGCATCTGTGTACACTGGACATGCTGAATAGGTATTGTGTCCCGCTGGCTTCTTGTGTTGCAGAACTAGAACAAACATTAAAAAAAAAATAGGAGCAAGAAAAAAATCTTTTTTGTAGACACAATAGATAATCTCTTGTAAGGAGGGATCTTTCTGAAGCCAGCATTGATGTTTATTAATCCATATGATCATGGTTTAATGTATAGTATGGTGTGTGTGAACTATAATCCTTAGAATCCGTGAATGGAATGTAGTTAGCCCGATGCATATTCCTTGTGTAATCCAAAAGAGAGAAAATAACTGCTCACATTTGGAATGTATTTAGTTTGCAGATTTATGATGAAATTCGTTTACAGCTGGTAATGCACATGTGTGTATAAACACTACAACAACAAAAATATGTAATCTGCCAAAATACAAATGCTTAGCTACTAAAAAATACCCCCTCAAGGCATTCGCCCGAACTCTTAGAGTATTCTCGCGATTATTAAACTCGAAAAAGCAAAAACCAGCTTTTCCGAGTTTAATAAATTTTGAGCTATTTGAGTCTGAATTTACCTGCCTGGGCTCCTTGCTCTCTACTCCAGCAATAGTTTTAAGTTACTCTCTGAGGGGGTTATTCACTAAGGTGCGAATTCGACTGTCGAATTCCCAAACAGCAGATTCCCATTGTAAATCTGCGACAGTTTCTCCATTGTAAAGTCGCGACAATTTTTTAATGTTAAGATTATGACAATTTTCCCATAATAAAGTTGCTACTGCGACAATATTCTCGTTATAAAAACGTGACTGCAACAGTAGCAGTTTATTGTGACTGTGTTTATCTAGCAAATTCGCACCTATCCTCAACAATTCAGACTTTAGTGAATAACTCCCACAGAGTTTTCATCTGGAGAGAGAGTTTCTTTTCAAGGTCTGTGTTTCTTTGCTTATATTTTGGACTCTC
Organism: Pipa parva; assembly: GCA_019650415.1. Classification (NCBI taxonomy): domain Eukaryota; kingdom Metazoa; phylum Chordata; class Amphibia; order Anura; family Pipidae; genus Pipa; species Pipa parva. The sequence goes on from WMED01001161.1 coordinate 17,499, forward strand.
TACACTGTACAGCTTATCATCCCTCTTTTTTAATGAAAATATAATACCTTTGCCCCTACAATTTATTTTCTTGTGCAGAAATTGTTATTAAAGCAAATATCCCCTACTAATACCAGGTCTTTCTTTTGTCACTGCTGCTGCTATAACATAACTCTGGATTTAAACAAGGTAGTTTTATGTTTATACTATATTTCCCATGATGCAATATAATTTACAAGACAGAATCAGTTGTACACAAAAGAGCCAATGAGATTGTTGGTGCCATTGTTTCCACAGCAGAATTACTATATTTTACAGACAGCATGGGTCAATGCCTACATTTCCCATGGTATAATGAAAACATTATGGGAGTTATTGACTAAAGTACAGATTGTCGGAGTAAGGGTGTGATATCATTGGCGGGTGCCCTTGCCTGAAACATGTTGTGTGTAATTATTCACCCAATAGAGGGTTTGTAGTGATTGCTACATTTGGAGCATTTCTTCCACCACCATTTCTTGGAAGTGAAAATGCCAGAATAATTATTATTACAGTTACAACATCGTTTTTACCATGTTCATTATGGGAATATTGTCATGGTTGTAGATTTGCTTTTGGGAATCCGCTGTTTAAAGTGAGAATTTGACTGTCAAATTTTCAGACAAAACCCCCCCTAAGACTCAGTAGACTTATAATGGATACAACAGTGGGGTTAGTGCCGGCTAATATCAGGGTGCAGGTGCTGAGAGGTTCCCTGTCTTCTTAGTTCCAGAAAGGAGGTATTGACACTGCAGAAGAACCCCAATGTCTCAGCCCCAAGTTGAAACCTTAACTGGTATAAGCTGTGCAGAAGGCAGGGACATAAGAACGGTAACACACAGAAGCACTGGAGTAGGAATATCCAAAGTGTAACACTCAGGCACTGGAAAAGCAGAACCATAATACAACCTCATGTGACACATCTAAGCAAGGTGCAAAATCAGGAGACAAGTGCACAGTCAATGGAGCTGATGCAAGACTACCAGGAAATCACAAAGTATATTACCAGAGTATTAGGAGGCAATCAAAATTTATCAAGTTGGGTCAAAGTTCAAGAGTTTAACATGTAAGAAAACTAGAGCAGGGAACTAATGCCCAGCAAGTAACAGCACAGGCACAAAGCTCCTTAACAAATTGATTTCTGAAGCCTCTATTGCCATGTTACAGTGCAATAGGCACATCTCATTGTCTCATTGACTAGCAGAAGACCTGCTTATAACAGTGAAGTATTTAATCACAGCAGACAATATATTGCTAATGGAAAAGCTATGTCATTTCTTTTCATTGCAAGGAATGTATACCAGCTTATTTTAAAGTGAGCTGGACTTACAATGCCAAACCACTTCCAGCAGTACTCTCTTGGCTTCTAAATATATTTTAATTCATCAAACAGCACAAACAATTTGTCTCACTTGGTTCCTCAATTTCATATTACTAACAATAAATTAAAATAATGCTGAAAAAGCCAATTGATCTAAACATATCCAGCAAGCCTGAAGGAGAAGGGAAGGGGAAGCATTAACAAGACTCTTCTATTCTATTGTATGAATTATATGGTATTATCAGTTCACTAAGGATGGTATAGCCTGTAACAAATGTAATCATTGCATGAAAATCTAGGCACCTGGGACCAAACATAAAGCATAACAGTTCATATGAAGATATGTGCAACATCAAACACCAAGTGCCTCACTGACTAAAGTCCAAATAGTCACATAGAACTATGAATTTACATCTATTCACCACTCAAGCAAACTCTACAAAGTGGCGAATACATGGCCAATTTGGGCAGCTACGATAGTCGTGATCTTATGGAGCTCTTCAGACCATTTTGCGTGTGTGTGTACAGGTACTTTTACTATTGACTAACCTGTGCTGGTGCGAAGGTGCAAATGCGACTAGATGAAATGCTCCAAATTCACCTGTTTGACTGTGCAACTTCAGACTGGCAAATTAGGGGGTTGATGGCAGGGCTCAAATGTTGCATAAGATGACTATATTCATTCAAAAGTGACAATTGTGAGTGCAACTAAGTGACAACATGACCTAGAGACAAGGTGACATAGAACCAGATAATTCACAAAATACAGTTAATGGAATATGATGAGATTGACATCACTGCCCTATATTTGTCAAATTTCCCTCACTCCATATTACTTATCAAACTAACTATGTTACAATATGCATGTGACAGTGATTGCCAATTTCCATCTGCTCAATAAGTGAATTCTCAACTTAGTCAATAGTGAGAAGTGAATTTGCATCTATTTTGGTGATGCGGCTCAAACTGTAGCGAGCTGAATTTGTCAGATGTATTCAGACTTTAATCAATGAGGCCCCAAATGTTCACCAAGGTTTTATGTTGCAATGTCACCACCATAGATAGGAACTATCACGCACAAGTTAACACTAACACAACCCACTGTCTGAATTAGAAATAGGATTTATGGGTAATGTCTCCTCTGTTTTAGGGGGTTATTGACTAAAGTGTGAGTAGTTGTGTAAAGGTGGGAATTCGCCACCTCCCAATATTCGGGTATTCAGCAAACTCTGAGATGTGGCGAATTTGCCAGCTAACGACAGTCGCACACTACACTATATACTACTACTGATGCAGCAGCATCTTTACTATGGGAATGAGGCGGTCTAGGATTTGCTATGGGAATCCGCGGTTTAGTAGAGAATCAGGGCGAAACCACTTGAAGTGATGAGAATTCACTTCAACAGTCAAATTCTCACTTTAGCCAATAACCCCCTTAGACTTTACTTTCTTTTACTGGTGTATACAAGTGTTTTTCCTCTTTCCCATTTTTATTTATTTTAAATCTGCTTAGTACAATAACCAGAAATGTTAGACATTTAGAAGTGTATAGAAAACTTAGAAGAAATTTAATGAAACCCAATTCATTGTCGAAGGAATTTTAGGCAGTAATAGCCACAGTTTTGTCTAACTCCACAGAGACAGTATCTACAATGAGCAAGCAAATATTTATGACTGCACATGGGGTATGTGTAGGGTGTGTATATAAGTAGTGGGAAGTGGTTTGGCAGTATGTTAGACAGTGGTGAGTGTGACCAGTACCAACCAAACCATACAAAAGGTGTGTGAATTTTATATTAACATGTGTTGGTGAGCAGGAAATTTCTGTCACAGGTTAATAATCTACTGCAGTTGCAGCTGTACTGACCGAATCCAGACAATCCAAAGCAGATGTAGGCAGTCTAGAGAAGTACAGTCTAATATAAATACAGACTAAGGCCATATAATGTAGACCAGAGGTTAGATTTCAGGGAAGGGGATATGTAATAATACAGAACTGGGTGCTAAATGGCAATGTAGGGAATATGTAGGGTTTGTGTAATAATATATTTTATATTGTACTGCATACTGGGACAATGTGGGTCAAAATGGGGTAAAACAGGAAATAACTTTTTTTACATTGTTCTCAGTTTATTGCTCTGCAATCTGGAGCAAACTAGGGTACTACTAGGGTACGCTGTGACTGGACAATACTAAGGGAATTCATGGAGAAACTAGGGAAGCCTGAGGAAAAATGGGACTTATTATCTTAATAAAATACTGTCCTACAAACTATTATATACTGGGGAAATCTGAGGCAAACTGGGCATAATGGGCATTCTTGAGTGAATAAGCTCCTTCCCCCCTTACCAGGCACAAATTAACAGTGAGTCAGGGAAAACTGGGGTGGAGCATACACTTTTGGCAATGCAGTTTTGCTGCTCCTTCATTGGCTCCTGACCTGATTGAGTCATAGAAGCTGCTGCCAGGTGACCCTGCTTTTTACCTGAGGGGAGAATAAAAACAAATCACTTAAATGTCACTGATTGGAACCATTTCAGCACATCAGTGTATTTATTAATATAGCAGTTTGAAGATCACTGCTAATATTTAAAAACACTCTTGACCAGGCAATCAATACATCAAAGTCAAAAAAACATTAGATATAGGGCCTGACAGACTAAAGGATGAATTCAACTGTCAAATTCATTTCGCTACAATTTGCAGCTCAAAATTCACTTTTCTTTACTGATTAAGCTGTGGATAGATTTGTCAAACAGGCGGATTGCTACAGATGCAGTCAGATATGTAGTGTGGCAAAGTCAATCGAATAGAAGTAGGATGCAAAGACATGTGTAGTGTGGTGAAGTCAGTCGAATAGAAGTAGGATGTGAAGTCATGAGGAGTGATGTGAATTCCTCCAGTGAAATGCAGTGATGTCATCCTCATCATATCCCACTAACTGTATATACATGAATAGTACATCTGTTTCTATGTCACCTTGTCCCTAGTTCATGTTTAGTAGTAGACTAATTTAATCACAGTTACCATTGTTACTTTTGAATGAATAGTCGCCTTGTGCCACACCACAGCTCTGTCAACAATCCCCCAATTCTGATGTGGTGACATAAAACAGGTGTGAGCACTATGGTCGAATATGCTACTACTTGGTCAATAAAGTACCCATGCACTAAGTGATGCAAAATACTTAGTTAAGATCATGACTATTGTAGTTGCCCAAATTAAACATGTATTCATAACAATACAGAATTTTCTCGATAAGAAAACAAGTGGCGATTAAATATGAATTAAGAGCTATACATGACAATTCGGCCCTAGATATAATGTTGAACTACTACAGACTGTCCATGGGTTTTTTTTCATTTATTTTAACATTTTATATTTTTAAAATGCCATTTTGAAATTTAGAAAGTGCTTTAAAATCCTCTAGAAAGGGCAAACGGAGACGAGGGAAGCATCACCGCTCTCAATAGTTTTTAAGTGCCCTAAAGTAATTTCTCTCTCTGTGTCAAAGTACAGTATTTCAAGTCTAATTTACATTGATTTGATGCTTTCAAAATTGTTTAGTTTCTGTATGTTTGACCTTCTCTTTTACCCTTCAGTTGCTGCCTGAGTTGGTATCAGTATTTTGCCTTAGCTGATGCATTTTTGCTAGACTGCTAGCATTCTATAAACATTGTTCTTTCGTTTGTAACACTTTCTTTAATAAATCCTAAGAAAGTATCTTTATATGGAACTGATTATTATGCCCTCTAGGTACAGTCAGTGTGTATATTTTCAATAAATACATTGAGGATTGAGAGAGAGTTATTGGCTAAAATGTGAATGCAGCTGTCGAAATCACTTTGTGACGCTACATTGGGGAAGCTGCAAGTTTCCTTCTCCTTATTGACAAAGAGCCAAATAGGCTTGGTGGGGAAGTGAACGGTGATGAACACTAGTGTATGCATAGTCAACCGAATAGTAACAGGATGAGAAGTTCAACCAGTGAAGTGAAGTCATTTTCACCATATCCTACTTATTGTAAATAAGTTAATATTATATCTAGTTCTATGTCACCTTGTCCCTAAGTCATGCTGTCACTTGGTTATGCAACAATGGTGCCCTGCCCATTAATTTGGCACTCAGATCTGGTGAAGTCAAACAGGTGAATTTGGAGCAATAGGCCTATCCTAATTCGCCACTTTGGCAGACTAGTCACTAGGAGAATTACTTGTGCATGCAGATATAAGTTTGGTACCACTGGAAGCATTCAAATTGGTTGCGTATTCATCACATTGCAGAGTTTGTTCAAAACGCTTATACTGGGAAGCATCAAATAGACACAAATTAAGACCATTATGCCACTACTTTAGCCAAAGACCCCCAGAATGTTGAAGTATATGGGCAATGGCAGCACTCTATGGACACTTAATGCATGCCTTGCAAGGGCAATGGGACAGCCCCATCCCCCATAGTAATGTCTTGTTGCAATGCCTACTCATTCATGATTGGTTGTGCACTGGTGATATCACTAATACTGTCACCAGCATGCTACCCACTTTCCCCTGATTGGCTACACCAGTAATGTCCTTGCCAATGACAATCATCTGGTAAAAGTCTGGGAGAAGGCTATAGGGACTGGGATTAGGGTCACAGATTTGGGGATATGCAAAATGTATCCTTGTGTTCACTGTATTTTGGGGTGTTTGGTTAATGCACCCAGCTATCTTTCTATGAAGAGTTTTGTCTCTGTCATATTTACCTTATTTAAAAAAGAAAAATATAGAAATCTCAACAAAAATATTACTTTATTTTTAGAAAATGTATCAATGTGCAGGTTTTTTCTTTTGAATAACAATAAAATAAAATCTAGATGGGTCAGTTGTTTTCAGTTTTGTCTTTTTTCACCTGTATTCACCTTTGCCTACTCAGTCTATGCTGGGAGATTACCCTTGCATTGTATAACAGCTTGCAGTGTTACACACACATACAACCTATAGAGCATATATGCTATATGCACAGTAGCTTTGCTTTTTGAGAAGTTTGGTTGAACTCTAATATTTTCAGATGACAAATCATATTCCTGTATATACTGGCTATCACCCCATTTGTAAAACATTGTACTTTTGTCACATTTCTAAAAGTGAATCTGTTTGATGATTTTAAACTTAGAATTTTCCAGTGCTGCCAAAGTAACAAAAAAAGAAATTCACTTTATTTGTATTTTGACAGGGCAGTTTATTTCTCCTTGAACTGTGATTTAGAAATGTCAATAGTAATTCTGGGATTCAGCAATCTAATTACTAAACATTATTAAGAGTGTCTTCATTGCTTTATAATCTTTGTCTCTTACAGACACAAAGTGCTAACCAAACCCTGTATTGCCTAACTTAGTACTTATATATTAATAGTTATTTCACAAAAGTGTATAAAGGGTGTTAGAATATATATATATATATATATATATATATATATATATATATATATATATGCTAGTATATAATACTGCATAGTGAGTTAGGCCCCTTATATCTCCATTTACAACTCTCTTTTTACCTCATCTTACTAATGCATGAGTCCTGCTTATAAACTGTAGAATAGCAATTGACTTTATAGGGGAACACACTCTGGGGAAATTCAGAAACATAGGTTTAAACTTTTTCATTTGTTGAAATAATAGCAATTAGAAACCAATCATTAACCTGGATTGAACTGTGTCGACCAATCAAAACTAGTTGTTGGTTGTTTTCTATAGGTTACAGCAATGTTTTTTTAACCTTTTTTCTTCAGGGGAGGAACCCTTTTGTGTTGTCAGATTTCTGGCGGAACCCCTAAAGAAATGTTGTAGTTTTATGTAGTTCAAACTGCGTGCAGGTAGACAGGTTAGCCGGGATACTGTCCCGATAGCTAACATCGGTATTGTGTGAAAGTGATCGGGACCGTATCCCGGCTAACCTTACATTAGTTAAAAGGCAGCCTTGGCTCCTCCCTCCGTGATCTGCTGGGTATGTAGAATTGCTCTGAAAGTAAGTCTTTGCCGCACATGCCCACTGACACAGCCTCGGCCACACTAGCAGATTTGATGAATATGCAAATCAGTTTACTCTGTTTTTAAGTTAAACAGCATGTACATTTCTTACAAATGTGTATGTGAACTTATAATACCTTTATGGCTGCTACCCCTGCAGGGAGTTAAAGGGAATAATGCATTCTCTTATGGATACAGTAAAAATGAACCTACTAGTGTCATCCATAGAATAGACCTGAGTTCAGCTTCTGACTCAATTGCCTCCTTATCCCTTCTGAAATAAATGGTATGTTTCTTCCATTTTTTGCACCAGATCCTGCATGTACTCATACTCCATTTGTATCAATGCTTCTAATAGTATGACATCTACAGCATTATCACCAGGAAAGTGTATGTGGTACTATGTACATGTGTTTCTATACAGGTAACACCTGCTTGAATCTTTATGCACCTTAAAATGAATGGACATTGGACACCAGTAGCTGCCATTTGCTTGGTGCATAACAGCTTGATTGGGGGAGAGTTATTAACACAAGTGATATTTGAAGGTAAAAGGACAGAGGGAAAGGAACTCATTTGTTTTCCAAAGACTTATACTACTTTGAACATTTACATCTACCATTATTGATCACACAGCAGTACCTCTCTGGCAGTATCCCTAATGCAGAGCACAAGGGGGGAGCGCAACATAAGATGAGGAAGTGCGAGGGGAGACTTCACACTGTGTTCTCACTCCTAACCTGCTCTTCCGCAGGCCACTTAATAACCTGGTTGCGGACTGCATGGCTAAGGGACAGGCTATCCGGCAAGGAATTGTGCTTCAATGGCACCCAAGATCACACAAAGCATGGAAAGCTCCCCTCTGTGCCCCCAAGACATACACATCAACAAATACACCAAGCCTCAGAGTGATTCTACATACCCAGCAGGTCAAGGAGGGAGGAGCCAAGGCTGCTTTTTAACTCATGTAAGGTTAGCTGGGATATGATCCTGATCACTGTCACACAATACAGATGTCAGCAATCAGAACCGTATCCAGGCTAACCTGCCTACCTGCACACAGTATAAACTACATACTGTGTGCAGGTAGGCAGGTTAGCTGGGACACGGATACAGTCCCGATCGCTGACGTTGGTATTGTGTGACAGTGATCAGGACCGTATCCTGGCAAACCTTAGTACCTCAGGTGTCACGGAACCCCTGGCTGGTTCTTGCAGAACCCTTGGGTTCTGGGGAACCCTGGTTGAAAATCACTGGGTTACATCAACACAAAAAATTGCTTCATTTGTAGTTTACCCCACAGGCACAAAAACGGTAAAACCTGAGGGGTGCACCAGTTTTTATTGGTAGCATATATATTTTTTATTACTCCACTAAAATTAAATATTTACTTACTGTTAGTGACAGCCCTGCTGGAGCTGTTAGAAGTGCTGTTTCTCAACACTATTGGGGGGAATTCACCATTGTGCGAAGTGAGCTCCAAATCCTTCAGCTCACTTCGCACAGACTGATATGCGCTTGCTGCTGTCCTGAACGCGGACATCAGTGAACGCTTTAAAGGGATTCCAGTCTTGGCGAGGCAACTCTTTTGGTCTCGCCGAGTCTGGAATCCCTTTAAAGTGTTCACTGATGTCTGCATGCAGGACATCAGCGAGCGCATATCAGTCTGTGCGAAGTGAGCCGAAGGATTCAGAGCTCATTTCGCACAATGGTGAATTCCCCCCTTGGTGTCTTCATTGGTAAAAACAGTATTGCAAAATCTTCTGTCAGTGGGAACACCTAAAATAAGGAGGCATGGAAGCCAGGACAGGACTGAAGAAATAAGGGAATATTTGTCTGAATGGTGTAATTAAAAAAAAATAGCAATTGTCAATTAGTAAAGTGTGATGGATGGAAACACTTGCGCTATAGATGCAGTCACTTCAATAAAATCAATGGAGCTGTCCAGGTGCAGATTTCTGTAAATAGATAGAATTCTCCGGCACTCCAAATGTGTATAAAATCAGTCACTCTGAATTAATTATAAGTGATCACCCAGGACTGCCGTACTATACTTACCGCCAATGTCTTCTAGGATCACTGCTATTATGTGATGATTTAGCATGTTATACATAGGTTGGCCCTTTTTCACTCTTGTTGGTGTTATTTTTCTATGCCATGTTAATCAGAATTTATAATGCATTTTTATGCTCAATAAGCTAATTGGTATGCTCTGTGAACCATTATTTATAATGTATTTTGATGCTCAATAAGCCAATTATTATGCTTTTTTACAGTTCATTTTTTACTAGGTTGTAATTGCTGTCTGTATTATATAGTGATGGCTGCATCTGTAGTCCCACCCTGGCTCTCCACCCTGTTTCCTTCCTTTTGTAAGAGGGTAAATAATAATACATATGGATGTTTTGTGGTTGCATAAAGTGATTTTATTTTAGCACATATATTTAGTGGTTAAATGGTAATATAAACTTTAACATAATAGGAAAAGTCCTTTTTTAACATGAAGTTACTAGGTATTGTGCTAACATTAAGATAAAGTCTAATGTAATCAGATAATCCATGCCACATTTAATATTTTATCATTATTAAATCTGTTTTAAAGTTTATTTAGTTCTTGGTGCTATCAGTATGTATTATACCATTACACATTTTAGAGGAAGTACAGGGCTGGAGCTGATGCTTTGCTATACAGAGTGTGGGACTGCAGAGTTGCCAATTAAGGCTTGATTGTTTCCACTACTTATACCTGTGTATTGGAACATGTAACACACCATGATTAAGCGCTATATGCGTGAAACATGTAGGTGCTGCCTTTGTTTTTAACGTTTGTTTTAATGGATGTTCAATAAACGTGACTGATTTTATACACATTTGGAGTGCCGGAGAATTCTATCTATTTCAAGTTTTGGTCCTGCTTCATGCTCCTTGTGCACCCGTCGGATTCACTGACGAAAAAGAGAGTGGGGATTGAGCAGCATGGATTTGTTATATTGCAGATTTCTGTAACTCTAGGTCTGCTGCAAATTTTTCTTTGTCCACAAGAAACTCCAATAATCAATCCTCAAGAAAATGGAAAAATAATCAGAAATAATTATATATTAATTAAATAATAATTATCTCTGATGAGCTCATTATTTTAACATTTCATGTGAGTGTAAATATTTGTTTTTTATTAAATGTGTTTTAAATATTACACTATTATAACTTTTTATTGTTAGTTCTTACCCTGTAGTGAACTACATACAAAGTACAGCTGAGACATGGAACCCACTCATTGAAGGAGGGATTTTATCCATTCTATCTGTTCTATGCTAATATTTCAACTACAAAATGTGAGGCCTTCATAAAAGAGATGTAACAAACTGGATCAGTTTTTTCTTTAAATTCAGTACTCAAAGTTTTGGATAGGTTTGTTATTCTGTAAAGAAAATAATTTCACCAAATCAATAAGTATCAGTCTTGCATATTAGAATATTTTTTTTTGTATCTAAAAAAAATAAAATACTTTCAAGTTGTGAAGCAGTAATACAGTATTTTCTCAATATGTTGAGAATCTTTACACTAAAATTTGTAAGTTAAATTCTATAAAAATTTCAGTGTGCTGTTATTAATAATTGCATGATTTTATATAGGGAGCAGTCTTTTTGAATTATGTATGAGAACTCAGATAGAGATGTTTTCACTGGTGTTTTGAACTTTGGTCAATATTTTAGATTGATCCAGTATAAAACTATTTATATGCAGTGCATATTCCCAGTGCTTATTAAATGTAATGTAAAATTTCCTTTTATTTAATGTTACACAATCTCAAATAATGTAAAATATAATTACCGTATTTTTCGCTCTATAATACGCAGTCTTTTTCCTCCCAAAGTAGGATGAAAAATCAGCCGCATCTTATGGAGCGAAGATGCAGGCAGGGGGGGGGGGGGGGGGGGGCGGCGATATACTGTACTCACCGAAAGAGTCCCAAACAGCCTCTGTCGCAGGGGAGGTCTTCATCTGGAGACCGCCGCCTCTGTCTCCGCCTCTGTCACCGCCTCTCCTCTTCTCTGGTCCGTTGCGGCGGTGGAGGGCGGACTGGATGGAGAGGAGG
>WMED01001162.1:0-28943 GCA_019650415.1 Pipa parva
TCCAGAGAAAGCAATACAAAACCTTCAAAAAGCAATCTCTAATTTTGTATGGGAAGGGAAGAAAACTGAGAATAGCAGCAGAAATAATGAATAAACCCAAAGAACTAGGTGGCCTAGCAGTACCTCACTTATACAAATATTATTTAGCTTCAGTGTTAGCAAATTTAGCTAGGTGTCATCATATAATCACTACCTCTTTGATAGAAATGGAGAACACGTTCTGTTCACCACTAAATATTCCCCAAATAATTTGGACCCCAAAAACAGAAAGAAAATCACTTCCAGATCTGTTCCCAACCACAAAACATTTTCTACAAATATGGGACAACTACAGGCTAAAATACAAACTTTGGTCAACCCACTCTAATTACTATGGGATATTTCTAAACAAATTATTCAAACCAGGAGATGAAATATTGGCCTTTGGAATGTGGATCCAGAAAGGATTGATATTCCAAAAACATTTCATATGCAACAACAAACCAATACCTTTCTCAGAATTACAAAATACATATAATTTGGATAATAAAAGTTTTTACCAATACCTACAAATTAGAAACTTTCTCCAAAAATGCCTTAAAACAAACCAACCAACAACAACAACATTTTTTGAACATATTAGTATGGAACAAACCATAAACAACCATCTAATTACCCGTATATATCAGAATATTTCCTCAACAACCACCCAAACAAAATACCCATACATGACTAAATGGGAAACAGATCTAAATACTACCATCAATGAAAAATCCTGGGGAAAGATTTGGACATTAGCGAACAAATCATCAATTTGCACCACCACAAAAGAAAGGGCATATAAAATAATTTTTAGATGGCATTATACCCCAGAACGTCTCGCCAAAATATGGGGTAACAACCAAACACCAGACTGTTACAGAGGATGTAACCAAATAGGCACCTTTATACATGTCTGGTGGACCTGCAGTGTAGCACAAAACTATTGGAAAACAATAGCAGACATCTTAACAACAATATTTAAAGTACAGATAACAGAGACCCCACATACTTTTCTACTAGGACTGCCAATTAGAACACTCCTCTCAAAAAGTGACCAACAACTCGCAACACATATATTAACAGCAGCAAAGACACTATTGGCAGGAGCTTGGAAAAAAACAACTCTACCAACACACGAAGAACTTATTTGCAAAGTCAATTGGACTAAAGCAATGGAAAAAATCAGATATGCAATGCTAGATAAATCATATGACCACAAATTAATTTGGCTTCCATGGACCCAATATCTAGAAGCCCTATAAAGAAAAATAAATAATTCTAAATTTAACAGAAATTTAGGCACATTAGAGAAAAGAAATACAACTATGCGATAGGACCGTGATTTGAAGCAATAAAAGCGGACTCTACCTCTATCTTTTTTTCTTTATCTTACTATACTTTACTGTAATTACTATTATTTGTAAAACACACTAGTCAGTTAGTTACCATAACACATCCAATACAGGAACATTTTATAAAATCAAGTTCACAAAACAAATCAAAAGATATAAACAAATGAAAGATGACAAAAAGAAGAGATAATTTGTTTTATTATGGAAATCCTGTTTTATTATATAAAGGAAAATGAATAACAATCTATGTTGCTAAAGTTAAAGTGTGTTTTATGATTATTTGTTTTGTAATATAAATTTTGAAAAATAAAAATCTCAAATTAAAAAAAAAAAAAGAAATATACTTAAGCACAAAGTAGATTTTATGAAACAGAGTTCTCCTCTTGATAAATTAAGAAATTATAAATAAACATTTCTATCTGGTTTAAGCCCAAAGGTTTAATTCTGTCTTTCATTTGTGTCAAAAATGATATGTTTAACCAAAAGATATCAAATATCTAAAAATGACTAGTTTATTCAATCTTCAAGGAATGAAAATAACTATTTAAATTATGTCGCTTCAATTGCATTTTTGTGCATGTAAAACTGGTTCCTCAAAAGAAATTTTTTTTCAAAATATATATGATATTATGGCAAGTTTCTTCTCCAGACTTTGGATATGTGTTGCAGATGTGGAACTGGTAAGGAGACCTTCCTGCAGATGTTTGAAATGTATAATAGTCTGTATTTGGAAATTAGATAGGAGGCATCAAAGGTATTCCTTCACAATACAGGAAAAGTACTCAGGTATATTGAAAGAGTCCAACTTATTATTTATTGAATGCTGCTGTAGAAGTTCTTGTTTGATATAAATTGGAAGGCTCAGGATCCAGCTTCATTATTAGAACGGTTATTAAATGTGATGGAGCTTGCAGATGTTTAACATTTCATGACATATACTTCAGAAGAATCTTATAGATAAAAAAAAAACTTTAGACATTTTACATCTATTTTTGTGAAATTGACAGTAAAAATATTTTTGTTAAAAAAAAACTATGCAAGAGACAGCTACTAACAAAGTTGCATATTCGCTATGGGAATCCCCTGTTCAGAGTACAGCAGCTCAAAGTGATGAGAATTGACTTTGACATTTGAATTCTCACTTTGCTGGAAAAGGGCCTAAGTGTTAAAATGAGTTCAGAATGTAAAAACAATCACTGTAATTTATACAACCAATATTCAGCAACAATACTGGTGGGCGAAATGTAACAAAATGGTGATATTGTCCCTTCGTAAATTGACATATGAATATTGCCAGCATGTAGAAATGAATATAAACAAAGATAGTGATAGTCACATTTTGGGGGTTATTGACTAAAATCCAAATTGCCACATAAAAGTTTGAATTCGCCAGCTAAAGACAGTTGCACACTATCCAATAGACGGCTACTGTCACATTTGAGTCTTCGTTATGAGAATAATGTTCCAGTCCTGATTATACTATGGGAATATTGTCGCAGTCGAGGATTTGTTATGGAAATCTGCTGTTTGAGAATTCGACAGTTGAATTCTCAGTTTAGTCAATAACCCTCTATGCCTTTAAACACATCAATGTGAGGATGACATCACTTCTATCCAATATACCTATTCTTGATGACTTTGTTATAATACACCATCCACTGCTACTATTTGAAAGACTGTGTTTAGAAAGCGTTATGCAACAATTTGTGTCAATTCACTTAATCCTACAATATACGAGACTTGTTTACAAAATGGGCCATTCGTTGCATAATGTGGTGAAGCTACTTCAAGAGGCAAATTCATTCTTTGATAAAAATTCCACGGGAAATTGTAGTTGTGCCTATTTCTACAGGATTGTGGACCATACCTTCCAACATTAACACTGCAAAAAGTATTTTTCAATTTTACTCCTACATTATACACCTGATGCACTGCAGGGATTTTAGCACTGTTCTTTCAGTTTTAGTCAAAGACATATGAAGCTGCCATGCGGCAAGACGGATTTTGAACATGTTTCCATGCAGACTATTGATTTCTTTATATCTGTTTCAGAGGAATTAAACCATGAGCCTAGCTAAGGTTCCTAGATCATTCCTTAAACTTAAGTTGGGCAAAATTTATTAAAGGCAAAATGGGAGATGCGATCAATCGAAATTAAATTTCGATCGATCAATCCAAACTCTGATCGATCGAAGCAAATTCCGATCAATCGAATGCAAATTCCGATCGATCGGTAAAATTTTCGCCTTTAATAAATTTTGCCCATGGAATGAAATTCACATGATGCAATTCTGATTATTAATCAGTTCAGATGCATGCTGCAGATTCCATTAGTTTTTAAGCAGTCATGCTGCATGAATCTGACCTGATAACAAATCAGCAAAGTAGCAAGCGGCTTTATATGGTCCTGATCTAAAAGGGAAATGTCTAGCAACCATACATTCACATAGTTCTACTTAAACTTATGAAACACACATACTTTTCAAATACAATTAAACTTGTAGAGATGTGCAGCTTCATCTTAGTAAATCCAACTCTGTAAAATCAGATCTTACATGACAGAAAGCAAGTATGTAGGCTTACAAAAGCCACTAGCAAACGTGATAAAACACAGTTTATAGGTAACTTTCCAAGAACACTAGAATGTTGTAAATAACCCACAGGTGTTAGTATCACTTTAATTAAAGGGTACATAACCCCTGTCTATAAAGAAAGCCCCATTTACCTATTGTCAAGCAATATAGCAATTAAGAAACTCACCTCTTAATTCAGCAGAGCTCAATATCCCCTGTAACTGCTTTGTCCCAGTGAATGATTCCTTTGCTGTATGCAGCCACACCCCCTCCTTTCCCCAACTTCCTTTCTCCACAGTGGACCTCAGAGGCAGTTGAACAGCTTTCATCTGCACATGCTCAGTGATAGGAACAGATTTTTTATATAAGGAGAAGGGAAAGGGATTCCACACAAGATATTGCTCTCTGTATAGTGAGTTATGTCACTAAGGGGCAGAGCTTATTGGCACTATACAGGAAGAACCTGTACAGCGAATGGCTAGTGGAGCAAGGTTGTTTAAACAAGAGGCAAGTACTACTAATCCCAAATTAATTTTTAGATTTTCATGTTTAAGTTGGCTTTCTATATGTATACAAGTCAAATATAAATATTACTTTATTCAAACTTTCCATACCCTTTAATATCCAATCCATGCATTTATACTGAAAGGGTCCATGTGCAAACAAATGTTTTGAAATAATTAGTAGCACCTCAAGAGTTGGCAAATGTTAAGAGTGTATTGACTTTTTTACAAGATGCATATAAGATGACTTATGCAAATCACTAACCATGTTTAATATGTGCATTCATCATTAACACTCTACTGTCACATTAGTCAAACTATTAAAACTCTAATTAATGACTTCCTATTACATTAAAATCATTTTCAAGTCAAATGTAGGTCATTTTTCTGCCAGTACATCTCTGGCAGTTGTAATTGGTTGGTCATTAAAACTATTTTGTTGTAGTTCTCTCATTCTGATTAGAAATGTTAATTGTTACATAATTCACATTACTCGGTGTATAGTATTTAGAGATGGAGGAAACATTAACTCAATGGTCCTTTGCTTCAAGGTTTTTTTAAAGGTGAAGTTGCAGGAAAAGCATAATGCTTTGGTTTAAACGCTGTTTGTCAAATGATTAACAAATGTTTTTAACTTTAAAAAGTTGTGCTTTTCTTTTAGGATCATGGGCTCACCCCTGACAAGAGTCTGGAACTGTATGGCTTAATTTCCTTTTCTGATCCTTTATGGTCTAGCAGTGGCATAACATGTAGTCTTGTTTGGTCTAACAGGCCTTCCTGCTGCAATCAGGGTCCAGGACCCCCTGTATCCTAATAAGCCTGCAATTTTTTGTGCTGGAGCTGTACATTTGAGGGGGTTGGCTCTGAGGTGGGAAGGAGCCTCAGTGGCAATCATGCAGTACATCTCAAAGGGGTATCCCAGGCTGATCCTGTACTGGAGAACATGGATCAGAAGTTCTGCTACTGTGGTCTGGTAAAATGGAGATCTATCTTGGGCCTTCCAGGAACATGAAAACCTAAATATGTATACATTTGGCTTAAAGGTTAGGCATGCTTTCTAACTTACATTATGTTTAAGCATGGTTGTTGTGAATGGATTTTCTTTAATGGTACGAAGTCAAATTTCCAGTTCATTTTCACAATATAAGATGACATTTGATGTGCCTAGATCCCTAGTTTTTAGTTACCAGATCAAGATTAAAATGGATTTAGAAAGGCCCAGTGACTGTGTTTAATTTAAATTCAATCAGTCTCCAATGTTTTGATTACTGCAAGTAACTTTAGTTTAGTGATAACTGACACAGCAAACCCAGAAATCTTTCATTCCAATGTTGTAAGGCACAAGGATGACAATGTGTTGTATAATTTTGGTCCAATAGATCAGTCTAAAATAGTTCTAGGTCAATAGATCCATATATCTAGAAATATGCATGTATATTGTCCCATCTTATTGACAGTATTCCAAATCTACCAACAAGACTCTGGTGGGACACTGCAGAGTCTAAAATCATGATTTTGGCATTCAAAAAGGCAAATCCACAATTCATTTAAAGAATCAAAAAGTCACATTCATGTTAAAAAGAGGTCAGATACACGTTGAAAGTCTATTTTTAGGCTGTAGCCCTTGTATGTTAGCTAATTAGGCTAAAGCAGTTACAGAGAAAATAGTTTCCTAAATGCATTCTATGGTCTCTGATAAAACTAGAAAAGCAACATTTATGCCGAGAAATTATATTTTGTAATACAAACATATCTGTGGTCAGATAAAACCCAGATCTGCAGGTCCTGCTCAAAATATGGAGGAACTACACATCACTGACGGACTAAAGAGAATATTCTTACAAGCACTTTTCTTGTAATGAAAACAGCCACCCAATCTAAAGAAACTGATTGTGCAAATTGGCCTTAATAATTAAACAATTTACAGTACTACTAGCTGTTAAAAGTTTTAGGGGGAAATCTATAAAGGTCATTTTGATCTTTTTGATTAATTTGGCTGCTTTTTTCACTGCTATTTTTCTATTTGTTGCATTTTTTGATTCCTGGAATTTGTAAAGAACAATAAAAAAAAAGGCAATTTGAAAAAGTTTGATATTGAAATCTATCGATCCTTTGAAATCTCCACACTTTGCACTGTTTTCATTGTGGTCTGCTTTCTATTGCATAACGATATCAATAACAATAGTATTTTTCAAATTGAAAAATTATGCAGGTGTGAATAAAATGACCAGACCTACTCCCCGTAAATAGTGGGTTTTGTCAGACAAACACAGCTAAAGGACAATACTTTTTGGTGAAAACAATTGATGGAATGGCTTTATAAATCGGTGAAAATGGCAATGTCGATGTATTGGGTATATTATATCACCTTTACCAAGTCGAAAAATATTTTTTAAGACTTTTATAAAGATCCCCCATAGGGTGCAACTTGCAGAAATAGTCACACCCCGGATATTAATAACATACTTGCAACAGGAATATAAGATTTAGGTTACATTTACTTGAGACTCTAAATTATTTTATATTCATTTATCCCTTCAAAATGCTCCAATTCAGTACATTCATTTGGAGAAACGTAACTAGCACTATCCCAAAAGATGCACTCACTTATATTCATATCAATTATTGTCAAAGACATTTCTTGTGGCAAGACATCATTTCAGCACTGTACTAATACTTAGGGGGTTATTCCCTAAAGTCCGTATAGGTGCAAATTCGCCAGATAAAGACAGTCGCAATAGGCTGTTACTGTCACAGTCGCGTCTTTATAATGAGAATATTGTTGCAGTCGTGACTTTATTATGGGAAAAATGTTGCGTTTTTATTACGGGAAAATTGTAGCAGATTTGCTATGGGAATCCGCTGTTTGCAAATTCAACAGTCGAATTCGCACCTTAAGTGAATAACCCCCAATGTATTTATGGGGAATTCTGAAACCCAGAACAGAGGGAAAATGAATCTATATATGAATCTAGAATAAGAATCAATGAAACACTAATTACCTTGCAAAGTGATATGAAAAAGAAGTTTAGTTTGGAACTATGCAGTAAATGAATTATAATAATTAACTCTTTTTTAACTTACAGGTCTATTAACCATTATAGGAAAGGTCACTTAACATGACAAATGCCTACCATATTGGATTACACATATAGGCTACATAACCCAGTAATATGTATCATGTTTAACACATCCTGATCACATCACAATAGAGTGTTCAATTAAAATCATTTTCTTGAATTGTACCATCTTGTTTTAAAATATCAGATTTTAAAACAAGATAAAACCTAAGTTGTCTCAAAAGCTTGCAATTGAATCTACTCAGTAAATAAAAGGTTTCCCTCCCATTCGACTTATCTCAGGTGTATTATTGAGTTAAACAGCAAAACACTGCTTCATGTTTGCCTTAGAAATGAACTATAGGGAGCGTGTATACTCAATACTGGCAGTCTAGTCTATCTGCATATTATCTTGAATGTTAAGTTCATAAATGATTCTGAACCATAGAAAAGTCCAAATTGTTGAACACTTGAATCTTTTCATCCATACTGTATTTGAACAGAATTTAAAGGTCAAAGAATTCAAAGTATTTGACAAAAGAGACTTTTCTGCAGTTCAAGATATGGACTTTATATGGAAGAATTTCATATAGAATATGGCTGCCTGTAATGCCTATAGACTTTCACCTTAATAAAAAGAAGGTTCACCTTTGCTCACCTAGCCATGCTAATGGGGTGGGTGTGGCTTTATAAGTAGAAGTGGATAAATACCTGCGTTCACATTTTATGTATCACTTGTACTTGAGGAAGAATGTTATCGGAAACATGCAGTGAATTAAAAGTGAAATTTACTACATTACAGAACAACCTTTCCTTTACCATCAGGCTAGGTCCACACGAGCGTATTATGCTCAGCGCATAATATGCTAGTGTAAAAAAAAAAGAAAAGAAAATAAGCGTATTTTTCTTTTGTACTTACCAGCAACAGCGTAAACGCTCCCTTGGCGTTCACATCACTTCCTGTGTGGTCGCATTTTGGGTGCAGCGTATAATACGCCGGCCAAAATGTCACACACAGAGTTCCAGACTCAGCGTATTCGCATCATACGCTATTGTGTCCGGAACTAGATAAGTACCATCGGCTTGCATTGAGCCGTTTTTTTTTCACACTAGCGTATTATGTGCTGAGCATGATACACATGTGTAAACCTAGCCTCAAGCACACAAATTCACACCTTTATTCTGTTTAAATTCATAGTTCATACACATGCACAAAATCTCATGCTCTCTTAACTAGAATTAGAAATTCACACATTATTTTTATTTAAATATAGTATGTATTTAATATTTTGGTCTGCACTTGGTATGTCATTTTCTTGCATAATTGTATCGTCATTTCCATGCATGTGTACACACAGACTAATAGAAGAATGAAGGCAATAGTCATAGCTAAGAACTAATAACAACCAGTCAAAAGTTAGCAATTAGTACTGGTGTAGTCTGTTAGAATAATGAAGACAAATATCTGGTTGGTTGTTATCATTCATTAACAAAAACTGGTATTGTAGATTCCTTCCTCTCTAGGTACCTTAATGGAACTGTGTGAAAAAGAATACACTCAGTGCAATAGAAAAAAAAAACTACACTAATAAACTAATCTGTAAAATATCAGTAAAATAAAAAAATTGTAAGAAAAATATTACAATTTTCTTGCAGTTTACATGACTTTTTATAGTATCATTCATTTTTATGGGTTTGTTCTTATGCATTGATATTAGTACATACTTATTAATGTTCACTATAAAGTCAGTCTGCTGAGAATTATCATAGACCTGCATAGATACTTATTCTGTTCAGTTTATTACATTTTGTAAATCCTATCATAAACATTATCATACAATTTTATGCTCGTTGATATAATTTCTAATGGGCATCCTTGTCTCCAGACTTCCAACATTAAACAATTAAATGACATACATTACTTATACCTTTCTAGTTAGTAAAACATATAAAAAAATCAGTCTGGATTTATTTGTACTCTTCTTGGTAAGATTTTCCCAAATGTTTTGGTGAATAAAATCTACTTTTTGGGTGTACTAGGGCCAGTGTTGGACTTAAATATATTGGGCTCACCAGAAAAGCTGGCTGCATTGTAAAAATTTTCAAAGATATAATGCTCATTAGAGAGATCATAGTAAACAGTAAATCAGTTTTGTAGAACATTATAGCACAGCAGATTTTCAAAAAGTTGCTGTAATTAATAGTGTCTGCAGAAACAAGGTCTGGGCCCAGCAACAATGGATCACACTGGAAGATTCTCCAGTTTTCTGGTGGGCTAGTTGCAACTTGGCTTTGACCTATATATTTATCAAATATTATACATTGTTAGGGTGAAATTTAATAAAGTCGAAAGTATTGATATCGTGATATCAAATAGTAACTTACAAAAAAAAATGTGTTTACCGCAATATCGAAAATTCGACATCACGATATCAATTTTTTTCCAATATGGAAAATTCAATCGAAACTTTTCAACCTGTTTATTTCTATGGAAAATCTATAATATCAATCATGGAAAAATTCAATATCACAATATTGAAAATTCAGTTGCGAATTTTGGATAGTTTTCCTATTTTTTTAATCAAATATTTCAGTCAAAAGGTCAAAAATGGCCTTGTTGGCTTTAATAAATCTCACCCATAATGGGTGAAATATATTAAAATCAATAATCGCAATATCGAACTATTTTTAGCGATATCGCAATATCGGAAGTTTATCGATATCGAAATTCGAACAAAATGTGTAAACCATTGATTTCAATGGCAAAATTCCATAATATCGCTGGAACATTCGATATCATGATATTGATAATATCGGTATCGTGATATTGATAAAAATCATTCGATATCACGATTTCGGTAATCTTAATGATTTTAAGAAATTTCACCCATAGAGTTTAGAAAGTTGTACATATGAAATAAAATCTACAATGAAATAAGATCCTCAGATAAAAAGTAAGAATGGCAGCAACTTATAAATCACATAATAGGAACCACGTAAGCATCATGATACAGGCTGCGCAGCTATACCTTTAACAATTCCATGCCTAGCAAACATCAAAATGTAAAATGCAGGGAACGGGATGTAATCCATAAAGAGCATCATTCTGATTGAATTTACATTAGGGCAATTGCTCAGTAGTAGCAGAGTTTCTACAGCTGGATCAGCATTCCTCTTGCCAAGTATCTAAATAATGTGTAGTTGGATTGCATACGCTGTTCTCTTTCTGCAATTTCTGTAATTGGGTCATCAGGTAGGACATTATCAAGGAAGCCGTAAAATCAGCATTTAGAGCAAGGTATGCATACGTTATTATAAAGTACAAGTATACTTTCTGGTTTTATGCTAGAGAAAAACAAAGATGCATTTAAAAAACTGATTCATTATATACTGATACACATATGAAAAATGTAATTTAGTTTAAGCTGTACTAACCTTACAATTATAGTATAAAATATGAATACACAATAGGTTCCTCTCCTGTGTTTATATATACCAACCAAATTGTATTTTTATGTCCTCTTAAAACATTTCAGTATAGCTCCTAATTAACACTAAAGATTTCCAGGAATTTTGTACGACGATCCCTAAATAAAAGAGCAAGCCTTGTATAATGTTTAAGGTAGGGAGGATGAATAATCCCATTAAGAAGTAATCAAGAAAAACAACTGTAAAGGGCAGTATTGTTATGGGAGAATAATTGCATAATATAACAAAACATGTTTTTCCATTTATTTCAATGAAAACAAATTTCTAGTTCATGTTGGTACTTTTGAGTGAAACCAGAAAAGTAGCAGGGACTCTGGCATTAATCCCTATACTAGCCACTTTTATACGCTAAAGTTAATTTCACGTATTCACACAAAGTACGCTTTGCTGAATTGTCACTTTGACACATGATAAATGCTTTGCATTGAAAAGATGTGAAGTGTTGCATAAACAAACGGTTAACACATCACAAACTGTGAGCAAATTTTCCACATCACATAAATTAACAATCTTTGCTGAAAATGTCAAGATGGGGCTGAATAACAGTAAAAAATCAATGTAAAAGCATTGTAAAATAACATAGTCATTAAATCAGGTTTACAATGCAAATGGATATGATCCAGTTCTGACATGTAGTTTAACAGAAACTCATCTATACACCAATGCAGTCTGCTCAGTATAGCATAATTAGACACTTCGCCAACTATGCATACTCAATAAAGACTGTTATTTTCTGCAATAAGGTGGCATCTCGCACAGTTTGTCCAACTGTATCTATTCACCTTGAATGTGGCAACAATTTGTTATGTGTCAAAGTGACATTTACCAAGGTATACTGGTGAATGTGTGGATTCAGATTTGCCAAATGAAAGTTCATAATTTGGGGGTGAATTGTCTAAAATTCTTTTGGTCATCCATATTAATTTTTTGATAAATACAGTATGTCCCTTCCCTAACTTAATAACCCTCATTTTGTCAGTATTTTATGATTAATTAAAGCAGGGGTACCCAACCGCCGGTCCATGGACCCCTTGGTACTGGGCCACACGGTGATGATGCACACACATGAAGTAAATATGCTTAGAATGCCCTCCCACTCTCCTTGTCTGTCAAACCTTTGCTGGGAATGGAACTGGTCCTGAATTACAGCACACACTACTATTTGACAATATTCAACATTATTAATTTGACTGTCTAATGGTTAAAGCAATATTTAGTAGGAAAAAACAGTCCCCCTTGGGTATCATGCCAATTTTAATTAGTGAGTGAGTCTCCAAATGTTCTCAATTATTATTATTATTTATTCATTCTTATATAGCATTACTATTTTTACACAGTGCTTTACAAAGATTCATCATTCACTTCAGTCCCTGCCCCATGGAGCTTACAATCTAGTTTTCCCTATTTTGTCACACACACACACAGATGTATGTTTTGGATTGTGGGAAGAAACCGGAGTGCCCAGAGGAAACCCACACAAGTGCAGGGAGAACATACAAACTCCATGCAGATGAAGTCCAGGGTAGAATTGAACCCAGGACCAAGGCAGCAGTACTAACCATTGAGCCACCGCACTGCCCAATAATGTTTTCTCCTAATTTCCAGTGCAATATTCTGTCTAGTAATATATAGTATGGAAAGTTGCTTTTAGCAAATGTAACTGTTGTTAGTTTACTGGTAAAAAACTGCTAGAAGCTTCTTGTAGCCGATTAACTATTCATCTTCATATCGACATAGACAGGCCCTCCTGCTGTAACACTGGCATTTCTGGTACAATGGTAAATGACCAAAAAGGAAAAAAATAAAACAGAATCTTTGATAAATGATGAATTAATGAGATCAGATCCTCAAACAATGAATGGAAATACAGGACTTTGTCATCTAGGTGCAGTTGTGGGCAAAAGTCCTCAAAAGTTATGTCCCTGCATTGGCAAATCAGTAGGAGTAAAAGGCTTAACAGGCAATCCAGAGCTTCATCAGTTTGTTTACTTTGATTGTTGTCACAACTGCCATCCTTTATGTAATGGTACGCCGACTTTACTATGGAACTGTCATTTTATTCCTTAGCGCTGAAATATTTGTACTTTTTAATCAGGATCACATAGACACTGCTGCAGTGCACTAGAGTTTTAATTCATGATTACATTTCTTTCCTAATAGAGTATCTGAGGACAAATATAGCAGCCTGTCTTTGTTTGGAATTTATTTACATCCTTTATGTTCTGTTGCCCGGTAACAAAGAAGAAAATCAATTTAGCGTCCTATTTCGGAAAACAAAACAAACAATGTAATGGTTGAAAACACAAATAAGATAAAGTTAACTGTAAAAACGAGCAAATGAGTTCAAGGGAACGGCCGTTAGATGAAGGAGGCATCGGGCCATGGGGAAATTTGCAAAATGTCACACCCAATCGAAGTGAAACGATTCTGCCATCTATTTAGATGCGAAATGTGGAGGATAATAAAAAAAAAATTCAGAAACACAGCACTTCTGACATTTCCTTGCTTTGTCAGTTTTTTCCTTGTTCCTTTTTGTGCTGAGAACAAATGCTTGATCTATTATAAGAAATCAAAGTATTGTTGAGTCAGCAGAGGTGTTAGTGTATTACAAATCCCACTGGAAAGTTTGTAATAAATCATACTTACTTGTAAGCTCAACTAACAATCTGAGAAGGAGATATTTTATCAGTGTAAGAGAGGATTTTAGTCTTAGATGCTTTGCTTTTAAGATTTGGCTTTATAAAATGGTTTGTTAAATGCTATGTTTTATGACATATTTCTCAGCAACTGCAATGCAGGTATGTATCTCTTCCTCCTTAAGCGATATCATTTTTTTAAATTCCAGATTATAATGCTAAGCATTTAGGGGGTTATTCACTAAAGTCCGAATTGTTGCGTATAGGTGCGAATTCGGCAGATAAAGACAGTGGCAATAGGCTGCTACTGTCACAGTCGCGTCTTTATAATGAGAATTTTGTCACAGTCGCGACTTTATTATGGGAAAATTGTCGCAATCTTAACATTAAAAATTGTCGCAACTTTACAATGGGGAAATTGTAGCAGATTTGCTATGGGAATCCACTGTTTATGAATTCGACAGTCAAATTCGCACCTTAATGAATAACCCCCTTAAACAGTGTAACAACCACAAACACATACAGTATTTAAATAAATACAGCATCACAAATTTAGATCCTAAATTCCCATTTTGACACTTACTATATTAGTTGGAAAACATGCCTGAATGATGTGTTCCAGTCTGGCACACAAGAATACAGGGTAGAACCAAGTGTAAAATACTGTTCTCTCTATTTCTTCTTCATATTAAAAACATTTTCTAAAATGTAGATTGGGAAAGAGGCAAAGGGGATTATTCACTAAGGTGCGAATTCGACTGTCGAATTTGCAAACAGTGGATTCCCTTAGCAAATCTGCTACAATTTCCCCATTGTAAAGTCGCGACTGTCTTTATCTAGTGAATTTGCACCTATAAGCAACAATTCGGACTCCCCCCCCCCCCATTCCTTAGGCAATAATGTGCAATATAGATATAATGCCGACTTTTCGCCAACTTTACCAAGTCAAAAAAACTTTTACATTTTTATAAATAACCCCATTTTCTCTTTCATAAAATGTTAGGATTTTATTATAGTAATCATTGTTTCCAGTGTCACCTAAGCTTCAGGTAACGGTGTCCAGATTAGGGACCACCAAGCGACAACACCCTACTTCTGTAGAAGTATATAAAGAAACTCCCCACTTAAACTAAGTTAAGTATTAGAAATTTCTCTCTGAGTATAGTGTAGGAAGTCTGTTTTACTTTATACAAAATGAAAACAGGATAAATATTGTTATATTATATTCTTGATGAATGGCTGAGTTTTTGGTTAATGGGATGCTACAGATCTTCATAGGAGAAATACATTTAAAGTTAAATATGGATATAAAAACTTAGAAGCTGCCTTCCCCTACTTACATTGAGGGAAATTTGGTGCAATACTAGGAACAGGGAGTATAACAATGTTAAGCAGATATTGGTTGTGGTCATGCCAACAAGCATATGATTAACTCTTGCATGCATTTATTATCTCAGTATTATGGGTAAACATTATGGTTGAACTTATGTTTCATACAAACACATAAAACCTACCCCTCACACCAATTTTACACTTTTCATTCTACTTTCACCACTGCTTTATCTTACCTTTTACTGAGAAGACAGTTTACAATTCAAATGATACATCTAGAGAGAGAAAATGTAGTTGATGGCACACCAGATTATAAAAGGAATAGGAGGTTATAAAACAAGCTTTATTGATCTTTCATTCAGAGGCAGTATAGTACAACTATAAAATCACAGATACAAGCTCTTTCTCACGGACACCATTGACATGCATCCATTCTGCATTGTTCCTTTAGACAGATAAAACTCATACACGCAGACCAGAATATATTAATATACAGTAACAAAAAGGTATGATTTTTGGTTATAAACTTGAATGACATAGTAATTAAGAAATCTAGGGAATAGGTGTTTTATTACTAGACAGAAATAAGCAATGAACCAACATGGGAAATATGAAAATTTGATTCAGGAATAATCAGTAATGATACCATCAGATATTTTATTAAAGAATGCCCAAGAATTCCTGTTCTATACTGTAGTAAAGTCTATAAAAGTCTTGTTATTCCTCCAGGCAGATGTTGGATCATTGCTGCACCACTGTCTAAATATGTTTATTTGTGCCTTCAACAAATAGCAAGAAATAGCAGAGAATGTCTTATCTATACCAGTGACTTTTTACATAGATTAGGTATACAATCGAATAGAGACTTCTATATACCACACAATAAAGGGATTACATATATGGAGGAGCTCTTACTTGAAAAAGGGACCGCATGCAGAGAAACTGACTTTCTTTTGGATATGCTGAGATGTCATTATTTAGGGGAAGTGGTGTCTAACTGTGCTAACCACAGTGAGGATACACTATTCTTGGAAATGAAAGGTTTAAAAGCAATCTAATTTTCCACCTCAGATTTTGTGGATGACATCTTGTGGATGTACTAAATAACATCTGAAAAACGGAGTCAGACCTAAAAATGAAACCGTCAACAAAAAGAATAACCTATTTTATGCAAACAGTTTCTTACCCAAGGTAAACGGAATCACGAAATGTCATTTTTAGTGCTCCTCCTTTAATCCTCAGAAAAATTGGTTAAGAAGCTTATACAAGCTTGTAAGTGCTAAGGATTCACAAAACTGTTCTGTATCACTTGGGTTTATTTTAACTGATTCAAATCTTGGTTTAGGAAACTACCTTTTATTCTCTTGTGAATAAGAATTGCCTATTGATATTATATACATATAAAACATATGAATTTGAATAAATCACTTTATGAGATTTTAAAAAACAATTCAACTAGTATAGGCGAAATGTAATAAAATGGAAAATCACGATATCAAATGATTTTTACCAGTATCGTAAGTTTAACGATATCACAGTATTGGCAATATAGATATCGTGAATAAATTGTTTAATCTGTTTATGTCAATAGAAAAAAATTCATAATATCACTGGAAATTCAATATCATGATATCGATACAGGCAAAATTGCGATATCGGTACTATCAATATTGCGATATCGGTAAAAAATCATTCAATATCGGCAATATCGATATCATGATTTTCAATTTTATTAAATTTTGTCCACTTATGTTTAACTATCAAATTAACTTCATTCTCACAAACTACATAACTCAGGCTTGTTAATAAAGCAAATGAATGTAATGGGTATTTGAAAGCATTCCATTGCCAAAAAATAAAAAAGAAATCAAAATAAAATGACCACATTTTCTATGTCGTCTTGCCAAGACTGGAATCACTTTAAAGCATTCGCTGATGTGCGCGTGCAGGACACCAGCGAGAGAGGATCCAGGGGTAACTTCGCATTATGCTGAATTACCCCCCAGAGAAATGAACAAAGGAGATCTGGATCTTTTAATTGCTTCAGTGTGATTGTGCCTTAAATTGTCTCCCAGAGATGGATAAAGTAAGCCCTAGTTCCTTTATATACTACTTTTGGAAAAATACATACAAAAGTACATGCAAAAAAAAAATACATACAAAAGTACATACAAAAGTACATTCCAAAACAGTTTACCGTTATTAGCGCAGTATCTAAAAAAACTACCATTAATTCACACCTTGCTGTTCTGTAATCACTGTCCTGCTGAGAACAGATAAAGGAAACATCTGTTATGTTAGATAAGGTTAGATATTTACAGAATATCAATATTGTTACCAAGGTTTGGTAGATAACAAGAAAAAAAAAATCCTTAAAATAGAATTGATTTCCTTAGCCAGACAAAAAATGTGATAAACATTTCAGGGACTTGTAGAGTTTTCTTTTCTGAATTGATCCTGGAGTTTTAGTGGTTTATATAATACAAACAAAATGATATTGCTGTTTTATTGTTCCTACAATCTGTACTTGCTGTCTTGGATGCTATTGGCTTTCTGTCACATAGGTAAACAATTAGAAAATAATCTTTTGGTTCATATTAAAACAGCAATAAAAATGAGTTTGCAGTTTCTTCAGTAAATTCATCGGGGGATGTATATAGAAGTCGAAAGGTTTTTCTATCTGTTAATGCTGGTGAAAGATCGGCACTATATTGATTATAAAGCCTTTACAACAAATTGTTGCTCCGAATAGTGTACGAATTATTAAGTGAAATGAAAAAGGTCACAATAATCTTTATAAATTTCCCCACTGCATTATTACTCCTACTTTGTTCAATCATTATAGGGTATATTTAACAAGCAATTATTATGGTAGAATACTTCTATGACTTTTGCTGCTGTATATATCCAGAATTGCTCCTTGTGCCTGCAATTATGTTGTTGTAATTTGTGTTGTGGTGTACAACCATGGTCAGTGCCCTCATTATAATACTTACCAGTTTTCTATCATTCCCATCATAAAAGCCATTGTTCTATTTTGTTAATGTTTCTTTAAGGTGAGGTTCACACGAGCGTATTATGTTCAGCGCATAATACGTTAGTGTGAAGAAAAAAAGAAAGCACCAAGCGCATTTTTCTTTTGTTCTTACCAGCGACAGTGTGAACGCTAACTTGGCGTCCATATCAATTCCTGTGTAGTCACATTTAGGGCGCAGCGTATAATACACCGGCCAAAATGCGACACACAGTGTTCCGGACCCAGCGTATGCGCATCATACACTAGTGTGTCTGGAACTAGGTAAGTGCCATCGGCTTGCATTGAGCTGTATTTTTTTTTCACACTAGCGTATTAAGCACTGAGCATAATACGCTCATGTGAACCTAGACTTAAGGTTCTTTAGAACCTTGCTGAAAGTTTGTAACCAACAAATAACATGTTAAATAAAAAGAAAGCAACCTTTCCCCCTTACCCCCTGTGGTACAGCAATGTGGCAGGCAACCAGGCTCACTTGTATCCTTACCTTTTTTTTTCTTTATGTCTTCTCTTCTGACCCATGAATTAGTCCTAGATGGGCCTATGTTGTCTGCGAAGCCCTCACTCCTCTTTAACCCACAATGTAGTCTAATGAAATGACATCTGTCTTTCACCACAATATAGTCCATGGAAGGCCATCATCGTCTTGATCTGCCACAGTCCAAGGGTTCTTGATCCATCATTTTTGCACCTTTCGCTAATCACCACAAAAATAAAAAAGAACTATCATCTTCAATACAAGTCTATAGGTTGTTCCTGTCTGGGGATCCACAGTTCCCAATCAGTTGTGCTGGCAGCAGTTCAAGAAAGAATATGAAGGAGGGAGGACTTTTTAGGCAACATGGACCTATCCAGGACTACTTCATGGGCTAGAAGAGAAAATGAAGATTTACTTTCCTGATAAAAATAAGGACTATTGTTAATATAATGATTTATATGAATAATACTATGGTAAGAATACAATTATTTTGATATTCTAGTGAACAATGCTAACTTCAGCACTTCATTTATAATGCTTTTATATTTATGTTTTTTTGACTGAGCCAAGGAACATTGTACATTTTTTTAACTTATTTTACTTGCTCAGGAGAAATGCATTTCTGATAGACAAGACAATGTATTGTCTTAAAGTCATATGATTCCAGTTACTTCAACAGAAAATAAGATTTGGGCACAATCTGTAATCCTCAGTCTGAAGAGCAAGACTTAGGGGTTAATTCTGCAAAGAGTGAACTTACCCTCCGATCCTTCACATCAGCTCGCAGAGACTGTTACGCGTTGGCTGATGTACTGCACGTGGACATCAGTGAATGCTTTAAAGGGATTCCAGTCTCGGCGAGGCTCGCAATGCAGCAAGAAGTTTAGCACCACTATCTTATTATTTGCCTTATACTGAAGCTGTGCACCTTGGAAAGGGATCCAATGGACTTCCAAATCTTCCCCCTACCACCTTTCTGCAGGGAGTGAGCCCCACTCTTTAGACAGGGAGACAGGGCTCGCTATCCTGAAGGGGTCAATTACTAACCCCCGTGATTTATCCTGGGGCCCTATAATTTAGAACAAAGCTGTGTCTGTCTATGACTAATTATCTATTAAGGAGAATGGGCTGTCTACCTTTGACATTGGGTGCTATTAATGAGTAATATAAATGGATGGGAGGAGGTCTTATTGCCTGCTCCTGATCCAAGCAGTTCCTATGAAAGCTAAAAACAACTCAGATGGATATTCAAAAACATGATGCAGGTTTGAACTGGCCTTGTAACCCGAAGCAAACATTCACCATTTAGCTTTTTTTTACAGCATTTGATAATGTAAAAAACAGTCACTGACAGTTATTTGCTTATTTCCAAATACTTGTTATTTACCAATGTGCCTGATTGGTTCTTGTATGTTACAAAACCATTTTATTTTTGCTTCTGGATATCTGAAGGTAGAAGTGAAAATGTTATATTTCTAAAATGAAAAGACTTTTTATATTAAAACCATATTTAAATGCAATGATACATCTCTAAACATTTAGGGGATTTATCATTTGAAAGGATGCACTCTGCAGTGCAGTTCTACACATCACTGTTAGTTATGTTAGGAAACTAGTTGGTGGATTACTCTTGTTTTGTATTTGTGACCATTTATCAACCCAAAGATGGTTCAAGTTAATCACCTGCTAGACCTAGACTTTGCATCAAAATAATCTTCACAGCATCTTCATTACTACAATTACCCATTGAACTTTGACTATCTGTTTTCTTTCTTGTCTTCATCCATATATTCATTTTCTTTTGTTCCTATCACTCTCATTTTCTAAATCTAGGTGCAGATCTCCATACTCCTTCACATATTCCAACAATGTGAAAATATAAGTCCAATAAAAAAAAAAGGTTTCTAGTCCTCATTGCTAAAATTGGTGTTTTAACATATCTGTACAATTTGAAAAGCAAATTCCATTGGGTACTAACTTTCCCTTGCTCTGTTTAAAGATCACATTGTTCTGTCTCCATTTCCTGTGCTGTGTTTAAATGGAACCTGACAGAGTGAAATAATTCCATTAAGTTAGGTTCACTTATAGACTCCCTTCTCTGGTACTCAGTGGATCCATTGTTTTTATGAACCAAGCATTGTGTTAAAACAACATGGCATGTGAAGAAAGGTTGGGGTAAAAAATATCTGCACCCTACTTACCACTGTATAAACAATAATTAAATACTTACCAGTGTCATTATATCATTTGCTGTGTGGTTGTAGGTGCTGCAAATCCCTGGGTGTGTCCGCCTCAGTCAAAAAGGTAGTAAAGCATGGGGTGCTCAGGTTGGATAGAGAGCCGTTTCATGAGCAGTTCAAGTATAGAAACCGGCACTCCCAGAAGTAAAAGCAAAAAAAGTTTATTGCTTCATGTTAAAAACAGTGTGCATCATGGTAGATAAAAGTTAGGCATGTATGATGGCACCCCCTAACGTGTTTCGTACATTAGGGCACTTAATCATAGGTCTTTTATCTACCATGATGCACACTGTTTTTAACATGAAGCAATAAACTTTTCTTGCTTTTACTTCTGGGAGTGACGGTTTCTATACTTGAACTGCTCATTATATCATTTAACCATCTCTTTAGAATTCACATTAACAGATTTATACATCCCAAGTCCCAAAAGATCTGTTCAATATTAGGGTATTAGGTATTCATATTCCTAAAAACCTCAATTCTACTCTTTTAATTATACTTAAATATAGTTAAATAAATATTGATATATATATAGAAATATATCTTTCTTTATGAATGCTTACCTGTCCCAGGTGGCAACCAAATGAATATCCATCCTCCAGCAGCAAATTACCCCACAAAATCTAATATCACATACTGTATATTGCATTAAATGTACTGAGTAATGTTTTGATATATATATTGCATATGCCTGGGGTTATAGGAAAAATCATAGAATCTGGTAAGCTTGTATGTATATTTCGATTTATATATTGCTGCTAGGATATGTGGCAAATAACATTTTATTAATACAATTTTATTACAAACATGGGAAAAAGTGCTTAGTATAGCAAGCTGATTTAAGATTGTAAGCTCTACTGAGCAGGGACCTCCAACCTCTTGTGTCAACCGCAACCAAGCACTTAAAGTGATTTATCCTTGTGATATTATATTTGTATTGTTTAATGCACTTTTCCCATGTCTCTATTGTACTTGTATTGCTGAATTGTACAGCGCTGCATAAATTTGTGACACTTTATAAATAAAATTATACGTATATACAAATTACATTCATACAAACTTAGGATGCACTGGATGAGTTCTGAGGATAACTTTGTCCTTAATCCCATCCTAAGCAGAAACAACAAGCCTTTATTAAATATAAAATTGTTGCAATGAGGTGCTAATCTAATTAACTAGAACAGAAGCTCCTAATGGCGGAAGCAGAGCCAATATACAAAAACTATATATACTAGTCTGAGGCTGATTAAAAGAAGAGAATCAGTATAAAATACTAAACACCAAGCTTTTCAAAACAACAACTATTTAGGAAAGGCAATTCTATAAAAAAAGGTGTACTGGGAGAGTGGAGAAAGAAAGCTACCAAAACAAGACCCCTAGATAGCAGATGGGATAGCCAATGAAGTGTTCAAGGCAAGGCTTGAGAAATTACTGTAGCTTCAGAGGCCAAGTCTTTAGAAGTCAGTGGTAGTGTTGAGCGATAATATCGAATAATCTTGAAATTGGAAGATTATCTAGATAATTGTTGCTCCTCGATTATTCGACAATTAACTGTAACAATTGAGAGCATAATCGTCATCGTGCAGCTGCGGGGAGATGTTAATTGCAGCCGCGGCATGCATGGTGGTAGGCTACCTCACACTCTGGGATCCGGAAATCAGCTGTGTCCTCTCCCTCTCCCATCATACAGCCAGCAAAGGACACTGGGAGTTGTAGTACACTACCAGCCTCCCTGAAGAGACGTGTGTGCAGTCCCCTTGAGTGCCCGTGTCAGCGTGTGTGGGCACCGGCACCCCTCCCTCCATATCCAACTACACTGTCAGTGTCCCGGGCTCCCCTCTCTCACACACACACCACCCCTCCTTCCCGTGAGTCACACACTGCAGCGCAGGGATCCCCTCCTTACTGCCACAGGAGGAAGTGGTGCTGCGGCTGCATGTCACAGGGTGTTGTGATCGGGGAGGCAAAGGTAGGAGAGGATCGTGGGCTTGCTGGTGGCATGGGGTGGGAGCTGATGGGAGAGGATGCAGATTATCGTTACGATAATTGTTATCGGATGCCGATAATCAACTCGATTATTTCAAAAATCGATTATCGATCCGATAACGATTATTGGTATCATCGCTCAACACTAGTCAGTGGGTTCAAAGAATGGAAACAAAAGCTATACAGATCCTTAGGTATGAGAAAAGATTTAAAGAATTAAACCTACTGAGCCTTGGAAAAAGGCAATAAAGGATTTAACTATCTTATATAAATATATAACTGGTTCCTTTAAGCAATATTTTGATAAGCTGATCACTTTCTGGACAGCATAAAAACAAATGGGCACCCTCTGATATTGGAAGATGGCTATGAAATTATGGAATATTCTCCAACAGGGGCTATTTCTAGTAAAATACTTGTAGTGCTCCAAAAAAGTTTTGGATAGTGAATTTAAAAAATATAATATTAGGGGTTCTTTAAATCTATAAGAATATCTAGTATCATGTTGATCCAATCTCATTGCCACATGGGGTAATGAATTTAATTTTTAATTGTTTTTTTTTTCACCTTCCTCTGGACAAGCAAAAGCAAATGAAGGGTTAGTTACTTTTTAATATAGGTTGAAGTTGATGGATTTATGTCTTCTTTTTTAAACCTTACTAACAAAATAACTGTTGGTCATGTCAACAGTGCTAGTGGTGTAGGCCTGTTCTTGGTAGAGTTAAAAATAATTCAAGAGACATGGGGCAGCAAGACACAAAAGGATCGAATCTAAAGGTTGTGTACAACGATGATTGTTCTGCAAGAGAGGCTTTATAATACAAGCAGTCCTATAGCCAACAACAGGCTTTAGCACCATCAAATATTGTGTTTAACAGTGAAGCTTATCAGGACAGTACTTAAGAGATCTGAGTAAAGTTGGAAATCAGTGCTTTCAAATATCATTTTGTTGGACATTTTCTGTATATATATTTAATGCACAAAATATTATGTGGCTTAATTTAAGGCACTTGTCATAAATGAACTCAACTCGTTAACCTTGGAAATGGAAGATATTTTTCTTTTGTGCACTGACAACTTGACCATATTATGACATTAAAAAAAACAAACAGGATCTGTAAAATGATTCGGTACAATTTGAAGAGTCCTTTTTGTAAAGAACATTTAATTTATTTGTGTCATGAAAATGAGAATGAATGTATCATTCCTCTGGAAAAGTGATGAGATTTCAGATGTTTATATGTGTTTTAATCTATTTAATCTCATTGCAGTTTGATATGGCCCATTATCCTCAGCTATTTCATTCTGTGCTATAAAGTTGAAATTCACATTTCCAAATGTAATAAATGAATTTGCCATTTTGCAGATTCACACTTTCGTCTATATATTGTGCACACAGAAAGATTATTGCTTCCATGGCTGTACTAGCAAACCACCCAATGCTGATTAATTGCTTCAGAAAGCTGGCCAATTAGTACCCACTTTCTCTCCTGAATTGTCAGCCATATGAACAAATGTCAGTTTGGGTGCCCACTTGAATGCTCTTTAATAGCTCCTTCAGTTGTGATACTATATCTAAATATATACACCTTTTCATGAACAAGTTAACTTCTGAATGCCCATTGTAACTGTGGCTAAATACAAGTTTTAGCAGACCCTGCTCAGAAGGCACTGGAAAATCGTTGTGTTCCACATGAATTAAAAATATGGTAATGGATCATTTTGAGCTTAGATTAAATCTACATAACCTTATCTTTATACAATATCATCAGTAGCATTACAAATAAAACAATAAAAAGCAGTGTTTTTGGTTGATTCGCTTGCAAAAATGCACACTTTATAACCAAAAATGAATATGCATTAAATAAATATTAGGGGAATGATCTCTATCTATAGTGCTCTCTCTGTTTCCTTCTCTCTACATATACTGCACTGTATGGTCAGTACCAGAGATAGTTTACCCTATATAGAATCAAAATCAGTGTAATGCAGGGTAATGAGCACCATCAGTCACATTAAAAGTATTCTGTTCAGAAAGATTACCACATTGCTTACACTGCAATCATATCTTTTATATAGCAGGGCCCACAGAACATATACAAGAAAAGCTCATTTCATTCAGGCTCTTTTTTTTTTCAACATCCCTTCATAAATATAATGCAAACACTTATCCATTTGAAGCTTCATACATCACTCCTGTTGAATAGTTTATAGCCAACCAGATCATGAGAGAGATGTTTCCCAACATGTGTAACAAAATTGTTGCGTCTTCTTATACATTCAATTGCAATCGATTCTCGGTCACTCGTTGGATCAACGTTCTCCATCCTTGTCGATCATATACATCTTCTTTTATTTCAGCGAATGCCAGATTTGTATTCTGTTTGATGGTGACATGCCAACGAGTTCTTGGTCGGCATTGTCCTCTATATCCACTTACCGTTCTGAGCACGGTGTCTTTCTCCAAGGAGCGGCTTCATGTCACATGGCTGAAATAGGATAGTCGCTGTTTGGTGACTATGGCTTCTAAAGAAAGATTTGGTTGGATTCACTCCAGGACTTCGAGATTGGTGATATGTGCTGTCCATGGAATTCGTAGGAGTCTACTCCAGCACCACAGCTGAAAAGCATCACTTTTCCTCCTGTCTGATTTCTTCATGGTCCATGTTTCGCTTCCATATATCGCAATTGGAAACACAATGGCATTGACTAATCTGCATTTGGTTTGGAGGCTGATGTCTCTGCTCTTCCAAATTTTATTCATGGACACCATAACATCATGTCCCAATGCTAATTGACGCTTGATTTCAGGGGTGCAGTCGCCATCGCAGTTTATGTTGGAGCCGGAGAATATAAACTAATCCGCCACTTCAGTCTCTTCACCATTCATCTTAATGCTGATGCTCTTATTTACAGCTGTGTTCATGATCTTTGTCTTTTTGATGTTCAGATGCAGGCCAGCTTTCTCACTTTCGTCTTTTACTTTCATGAGAAATTGCTTCAGGCCACTCTTACTTTCTGCGATTAGACTGGTATCATCTGCAGATCTAATGTTATTGACGCCAATGTTCAGCTCATCCAGTCCTGTCCTGCTCTTGACCATTTCGGCATAGAGATTGGAACTTAGGGGTGACAGAATGTATCCTTGTTGTGTACCTTTACTGATCTTGAACCAATCGTTGTCTCCGTATGTTATTCTTACTGTGACTTCTTGGTTGTTATATGACTTCATGAGGTCATTCAGATGTGGTGCTTACGCCATCTTTTTGGAAGCATTTCCATAGTTTGTTGTGCTGAAAGACGTCAAAGGCCTTTGAGTTTTCACACTTGCCCATAACTCTTCATAGTTCATCTGCAGCAAGAAGCTCAAATCATTACAATGCACAAAAAATGTATCAATTGGATCTTCATTGAGTCTTGCCTGGCTCATTGGGGCATTGCACCACATACATACCTTACTCCTGGTGTGCTTTGCAATTTTTCTTTTTTCGTATCATATCTTTGGCTCTTTTTTTGAATTGCACCATGTAGGAACCATGATACAAGTGTAAAGATAGTACTGGAAAATTGCAGAGAAGGAGATTGCTGAGCTAACCACAGTGAACTTGGTGCTAGCTAACCTCAGGGCGCGGAGTCTAAAGTACTCTCCAGTCTTCACCTTTAACCCCCACAAGGGGGTACTGGACTTAGCTTCCAAGAGTACCCAGATCGCGACCCCTAAGGTAGCTGTTCACTGGTGGTAAAAGAGTACAGGAAAAGCGGAGGACTCAGGTACGGACTCAGGTCACCAGACTCAGGTACGGACTCAGGTCACCAGACTCAGGTACAGACTCAGGTCACCAGACTCAGGTACAGACTCAGGTCACCAGACTCAGGTACAGACTCAGGTCACCAGACTCAGGTACGGACTCAGGTCACCAGACTCAGGTACGGACTCAGGTCACCAGACTCAGGTACAGACTCAGGTCACCAGACTCAGGTACAGACTCAGGTCACCAGACTCAGGTACAGACTCAGGTCACCAGACTCAGGTACGGACTCAGGTCACCAGACTCAGGTACGGACTCAGGTCACCAGACTCAGGGACAGACTTAGGACAAAGGACTCAGGGAACACCAGCGATGGCAGGATATACAGAAAGCAGGCTATAACTTTTAATATAGCAAGAAACTAACAGATCCCAACAAATACTAAAAGTAAGTGATTTTATATTCGGGCACATGGACTCTAGCGTGCCTGCCTTATAAGCAGAGAGGCAGACGCGCACCCCAGTGATGTCATGGTGGCCGCATCACATAACCATACACTCAAAGCACCAGCAGTGCGTGACATGTGTGCACTAGCAGGGAGGACCCGGCGCTGGAACAAACGACGGTAACTATTCCTTACAACAAGCCCCTCAGTTTGTAACTTTCATTTGGTAAAGTCAAATTCATGTATTTTTGCTATTATATCTTTGTCACTTCAACATATATTTGTCACTTCAACATGTGATATACAGTATACTTGAAGGGGTTTATTGACTAAAGTGAGAATTAGACTGTTGAAGTGAATTCTTATCACTTCGGGTGGCTACGCCCTGATTCTCTACTTCTTATTGACTAAACAGAGGACCCCCTATTATAAAGTTGAAACTTTATTCCCATAGTGAAGTGATGACCGCATAGTAGAAGTTTATTGTGTAGAGTGCGACCATCATTAGCTGGTGAATTTTCCACATCTCAGAGTTTGCTGAATACCCGAATATGGGGAAGCGATGAATTTACTCACTTACGAGATAATTCAGACTTTAGTCAATAACTCCTGAAGTGTTGTTGCATTTGTAAAGAAAAGATGCAAAATTTTGCATAAAATGTGGTCAGTGTAATGTGGCAAACTGCAAGACAATTCAAATTGTTACACACCTAATGGATAATTGCCCATTGATAAATATACCTCGTATTCTGTATTTTATTTTTGACAAATCCCCGTACATGACAGTAGACTGAGAGCATTAGTGTGTCAACAGCAAATTGAACTCAATTGTCACCATTTCAAAATCCGTATTCTCTTTTGAAATTGCCCCTTTGAATACTAATCATGAAGAAAGATCATGCCTAGTTAAGCACCCGAATGCTTGTCTCTTGCAAACTGTTCCCAGTCATTTTAAGTATTTCCTTTACTTATTTTTCTTTCATTAGTTCCAGAATTTTAAGCATAAATCAAAAAGACAATGATTGATTATTATTAAGGCTCCAAAAGAAAGAAGTTGTTTTATGCCAAGTAGAAAACATGAATGAGATAAAAATAATTCAGTAATAGAAATACAAATATGAAATCCTTTTAAAATATGTTTCAACAGTCCATGGCAATGATAAAGGGAAAAAATTATCCTCTTTTACAAAATTATATGCCACTTTCTTTCTACTTCTATTGCTGTACTAAGCTAGGCCTAGATACTGAGGGAGTTACTGACTGATTAAAATTCAATTTGTTGTGTAATGGTGTGAATTCACCAACTAAAGACAGTCCTACTGTCACAGTTGCGACTTCATTAATGGGATATTGTCGTGGTCGCAACTTTACTATTGTCGCAGTCATAGTTTTGCTATGGGAATCTGCTGTCTGAGAATTCAACAATAAAATTCTCACTTTAGTCAATAACTCCCTTGGTGTGTTTAACACATGGTAGAAGAAGATGCCCAGAGATAATAGGAAAAGCTGGAGAGGAAACTGCAGGAGGAGAGGAAGTACCTGATGCATCATGTACCTCCACACATTTCCCAACACCATCTTGCCAGTGCCATGTGGAAGTTAGTGCATATTGGATGATGTTATTTGGCATCAACTTAGTAAAGTCAGATATTAGGGAAAATGCATTGATAGGAGAGACAGACAGCCTGATGTATGAAAGGCATCAGGGGGTGCAGTGTGCTCTATTTTTCAAAGCTGTTTGCTTTTAATATATGGATGTTTGACCCTTCCTAAATTAAATAATTTTATTTAGTATTTAGAATTCTTGCTATTTACAATATTCAGGGTAAAAGAAAATTAAAGAGATTGATATTCTTCATAGATGTTTTTAACCATTTCAACCATAAATGCAGCTTCAAAGCTTCTGTGCAGTCTCCTGTAAAAAGGTAAAATGAAGGTACCATACGTTGGATGGTAGGTGGCAGCGCTGGAAAAGATAATAGGATAAGAAAGGGCAAAGGTATTGCCCCTAGTGTGATACTGTCAGGTGCTGTTGCAGTGCAGTAT
>WMED01001163.1:0-28941 GCA_019650415.1 Pipa parva
TGCTCAGCACAGACAGCCGGGCAAAGGAGGAGCTAGGTAAGGAGAGAAAAAAGTGATACCCTGCGTATAAGATGACCCCCCGACTTTTCAGATGATTTTCATGGGTTAAAAAGTAGTCTTATACGCCAACAAATACAGTAATTGTTTTCCCTAGTGATGCAGTGATAGTGGCACTGTATTTCGGCCCCTGGGAGCCCCATTTCAGCTGCTATTACTGAACCGCATGAGCTCCCTAATGTGAGGTTCAATAGGACCCCCTATACCGACCACTCTGCAGTGATTAAGAAATTGACAGAGAAACCTATCACATTCAAATAAATAAGTGTGTGGTGGTGCAAATTATAAAGGGTAAAATTGAGGTAAAGGCCATTGATAAATAAGCCCTTTAGTTGCATGAATTCTAATTTTTTTATCCCACAGCCCAGCTTTCAATTCCCAGGGTACTTTGGTTTGGAAGTTGGTTAAATAATGCATATATTAACTGCATGCATTACAAAATGTGATAATCAGTCAAAGAGATTTTCTGCCCCTACGGATCAATATCCATATGACTCGAAACAGACTGAGGAAATCTTATTGTTTTCACCCCTATATGTGGTCTGGTGGGGGTTTTAGGGCTGGATTTGTGTAACTGTTTATTTTTGTCACTGTTCCCAAATTCTCATTATTTCATAGATGGCGTTTTTTATTTAAAATACAATAACACCACAAATTAAAAATGCCTCAAATGTATTTATAGTTACTCTGTATGCAATTTCTGCTGTCAAAAATTCCAAATTTTGTACAGAAAGTAAGATATTTAGCAATTTATCTTTATAAATAGGGCTTTAGGCCTGGTTCAGCGTTTATATATGCTGCGTTAAAAAAAAAACAAACATGTGCTGTGAATCCCTATAGCACTTACTTTGCTCTAGCTACTCTAACAATGTGAGCGCGAACACTCCAGAACGATTTGTGTATTTCCTTAGAGTCTATACGTGATGTGAAGAATGCATCCAGATAGGAAAAGCTGTGAACACTGAGGGAGCTTTTACACTGTACAGGGGCATATTTACTAAAGTCGCATTTCTCATATCTCCAGATATCGCCATAGATTTAGCAATATTGGATGATATCCCTGTAGCCCATTTATTATTATGCGGCAATAGCACTGCTAGAGCGTTATATGCATTTATCCCGGTGATATCGATATCTGTAGAAGCAGTGGTACTGGTTGCGTCTATGGGGATGGATATATTTATCAATATTGATATAGATATCCATGTGTATATCGATATCGATAAGTTACACTTAAAACATAACTCCAGACTACAGCCCCATTGAAAGTAATGTATAACGCCACCCAGAGAGTGGCGATATATTAAGCAACAGAAATAGCCAAGAAAACAAACACTTATCTTAGTAAATAATGCAGAACAGCGTTAAATCAGGTGATATCGATACACAGAGATATCCACTGCGATAATGCCTTCCAGTGCTTTGATAAATAGGCAATACTATCGATATCACTAAATCCAAAGCTTACCAAATTCGTTTTTATAGGGATAAGAAATTCGACTTTAGTAAATGTGCCCCACACGGGTAGGTACAATAGAAAAGCAAGTCCTAAAGATTTTCCAGCCTTAATTTGCCAGTGTATTCTCGAGACGTTCTTTTCTAAAAGTGCAGTGCCTAAATGCGCTAGTCTGAACCAGGCCTTAAGCCACACTTTCTGTATATGCTTTATAAACAATGGGACTGTGTGAGGTCTTTTTTTGACAACATGATGTTTGACAACATGGCTGCAATCAGTAAATATAAGAACAAACAGAGAACAATAAAAGTCATGAAATTAACTTAAAGGATACCATTTTTACAAGTGCTGTTTTGAATAAACTACCATGCTATTCCAAATGTGAACTTTTATTGTTTTGGTGTTATTGGTCCTTTAAATCTGCATTCAATATTCTTAACATGTTTGTAAAGTAAAATGTATGTCCATTGCTACATTTAGTCATGCCTATATTTTATCATTTATTTTCACAAAGAAACTTTGTTAAATAATGAATAAGTAGGTTTTGGGATATTTTTGTCAAAGTTATTGTCCAAAATATGAAATTTTACTTTCTAATTAAAACATTTTACCATTTCTTAAGGCTAATATAGCAACTTATCAGTATATATAAATTATGAGGCATGCTGTGGCAGTCATGGATAAATATAAAAATATGTATTGGTATGCTGTCCCCAAAGGTTTCCCACAAATAAAAATGATGCATGTCCCTGATTGCTTCTGTAGCTATTTTTTCTTTCAAACTCCATAATCATCAACATTATCCGGTTCATCTGTATGAACTGGGCATACAATTTTTTTTTTTAAAGCCAGCAAAGAGAACAGTCACAACTCCCATCGCCATCACAACAAGCCCGGAATAATCTTAAAATGCAATCTCAATTGTTGGAAAGGACAAGGAATTCAATTTT
Organism: Pipa parva; assembly: GCA_019650415.1. Taxonomy (NCBI): domain Eukaryota; kingdom Metazoa; phylum Chordata; class Amphibia; order Anura; family Pipidae; genus Pipa; species Pipa parva. The sequence continues at coordinate 2,464 of WMED01001163.1, forward strand.
GGGTAAACAATAGAGCATTGAAGGTTTTTTTAAGGGAAACACTGAGAAGTTGGATGGCTTGAACACAAGTCAGCAGCATTAAGAATGCATTAGGAAATCAAGCAAAGACACATATGAGTTAGGCAATGCATAATAGATGCTGTTTAAACTTGAAATGGATCTATTTCTTTTTCTTTGTATTCTATTTCCTGTTCTTTGAGGCATGATATATGTGTTGGTAAAGACACAGCTGAGAATTTTTTTTTCATTGCCTGTTTGTATATTGTCAGAGATAAGATGATCAACCCTGTGGCCATGTGGATAATTAATGACAACTCTGGCCAAGTACAGTGGCCATAATTAAACAATATTTGCAGAACTTTTCATTTCAATTACATTTTGAAGGATTACGTAACTAATTTCACAAATGTGCTGACAGATACAGGAATAGTTTCGTGGGCTGCCCCATATTTCCCAAGAAATATACAATATATAAGATACAATGTATCTAAAGAAATGGGGGTATTTAAACAATTGCCTTTTATTAACATACTATTGTTCTTGGATAATCAGATGAACTTATGGGGAAGTTTGACTTTGTGCCATACAGTTCTGCTGACATATTTAAGTTGACCAAAATATGCTAAGTATTTATTGCCAGTTTTAAGGACTTCACTGACTGAGACAAAGTTGCCTCTGTTCTAGATTTGCTTATTAATTATATTCTAGAAGTGCCATTCTGAAGAACAATAGACATTAATGCATTTATGAATGGTACCTGAGCCATATGGATAAGTTTTCAGCTATGAGTCTGTTGTGCAGTGTAGTTTACCAGCTCCTTCTTTTTAAGAGCTAAAAAAAATCTGCCACGGAATTGTGGTATACAGTAGTTCATATTAATCAACTTCATGTTCAGTAATGGCCGAGTGACTGCCCACTTTCTTTCATAAAGCCGACCAAACAAAAATAACTATAAACTTTTTAAAAAATACAAAAGATGCTAACCACTTTTGTCCTCATAAAATACCTCGCACTTCTTAACCACAATAATTTTTGTTATCGATTTTCTAAAATTTATCTATCCCCTCTTCTTTCCTTCCCTACCAAAAAGTATCACAACATATGAAGTGATTTAATAGCAGCACTGTATTGCTACCAGTAAATCGGTAGGTCACATGACTATGGACCCAAAGGAAGTTCTAGCCAAGTTGGCCTTCTGTCATGACCAAGCAGAAAAACACTCCTGACAATGCTTATGTAATTTGCATCTTGTTGGTTTTCATTTAATTTACAGTTTAGTGAGCTGGCGATTGCACATAATGTTGTGAATTAAGAATTGTGGTAATGTTCAGTAATGATGAATAAACTATTTAGCAAGTTTTAGTAAACAAAGTCTTTAGATTGCAGTGTTCATTAAAACTATGTAACAGGACTGATTTGGCATTTATATATTGCCAACGGCTAGCTGTTTGTATTACCATTTAGATAGTTCAGCCCAGGCAACTGAACAAGGAGATATTTTGGGCATGTTAGCTAACTATTCTTGCAATGTAGACCATTGTAGACCATATAGTCTGATCAATCACCAATAAACAATCATTCATAAACATTATCAATCACGGTATATCCATTAACCTGGTGCTAATTTGTACCTTTGTAGATACTCAATAGGACTTGTATTTATATGTTATAAACAGAACAGGCGACCGGTCTATGCAAGCAAAGTTGAGTGAAACTGAGGGGGTTATTCACTAAGGTGTGAATTTGACTGTCGAATTCGCAAACAGCAGATTCCCATAGCAAATCTGCCACAATTTCCCCAATGTAAAGTCATGACAATTTTCCCAAAATAAAGTCATGACTGTGACAATATTCTCATTATAAAGATGTGGCTGTGACAGTAGCAGCCTAGTGTGACTGTCTTTATCTGGCGAATTCGCACCTATATGCAACAATTTGGACTTTAGTGAATAACCCCCTTAAAACTTGGCCAGCAGATATCTGGGAACCATTCGATTTGGTTTGCTTATAACAGGGCAGTAAGAGTTCCTGCTGATTTCCAGTGTTGGTCTTACTGTAAACAGGAAATGGGGCCTTTGCACATGTACTTGAGTTCCTCTACCAGAGTAAAACCATTATAAGTTAATAGTTCTCAAGGGGGTCACACAGGCATATCAGCAGCTACAAAGTGTACTGATGGGAATTGATCTTTTTTTATGTCAAAAAAATAAACACAGTTTATCACACGTGTTAATAATACATGCTTATATCTCACCATTCTAATTATACATATGTTATAAATACATGTATACTTGTAGAGACAAATGTGCAGACACATTGCTCAAATAGTAATGAGTTGGAAACTGGACATGATCAAAGGAAATCATGAAGTGCTGAACAACTTTGTGGTGAAATTACTTTGAGATTTGGGTCTTGATAGGACAAAATAATGCAGAAAAAATTTGAAGCAAAAAAACAAAACTCCTCTTTGCAGCAATAAATAAATAAAAAATGCAAAAAAGGTGAAAGCTTGTCAGATGCTGAAAATTACCTGCTGGAAAATATATGGAAAAGCCTGAAATCAACCCTTCCATTGGTGTGATCAACTGAGAATTCAGTTTCATGATGGCTTAGGCTAATCCATCAGACATCCACTGTCAAGAAGAAACTGTCAGTTTGTTTTTAAGCTTCTATCTGGATCCATGGGCTAGACACGGCATATCACTGAATTAAGTAAACTTGGTCTAATTGAAATATGTGGGGATATCCTTTAAGTATGTCCATGGCAATAGATTGGTTACATTTGTGTCTCACTGCAGATGTCCTGATTCTTTTGATATTTACTAAAGTTTGATATGCATTAACAATAATTTTACCCAAGTATTTTTTCATCCTTACCTCTTTTCAACTGTTTTTGCTCATTTATCAATTTTGTCTTCTATTCTTGCCTATTTTTACCATGACATTTTCAGTTTTGGTACATTTTGGTGGAATGCTATTTACCTAAGTCAAAATCTATGGTATCCACTTTGATTTAACGGAAAATACCATTATATATTGTGATATACAATATACTGCACCCATAACTATATACTGTAATTAGTCACCAGTATGTCCGGGAATTAGGAAAACAATGAGAACAGAGTTTCCCTGTTCACAGGGTTTCACACCAGAGTGTTTGATGTCTTGCTAGAGTCAGGAATGCTGAAACATGAAAAACAGTTTGGTGTGAAGTCTTCTATGTGTTGGTTTGTTTTCTCACTTAACAAGATATAGTAACACCTAAGAAACAAGGATTTTTCATGTTTGAGAATCTAAGTATGAAAAATTTTCTGAAACTTCATGGAGAATTTAAGCTTGTTAATCAGAGAAACTGAATAGTTGCATATTTTAATAAGAACAAGAGTGTTGAATATAATGAAAGCATATTCCAAATAAATCTACATCAGTAAAGGGCAACAGCACTAATGACTAAATGATTTATAAAGATCATACTCATGCTTTTAATGTGGATTTTAAGCCAAGAAAAAAGAAACTACCATTGAGCTAAATCAGAAGAAAAATGTGTAAACCTTTCATCCTTCTTTGTTAGATTATGATCTCTGTAGGGTTAGGACCTACCATCAAAAAATTCCACCCTAAAAAATACACATCTGTATTAGCATCAATATTACTTTTTATTTTTTTCTCAAAAGCATATTTAAACAGTGGTGTAATTTCAATGCATGGAGGTAAATTAATGAGTACAATTATTAGCATGCTTGCCAAATTTGCAATATTTGGGGCATATTCATCAAAGTGTGAATTAGACAGTTGAAGTGAATTCACTCTGGGTTGCTACACTACGGCAGATGCAACCTCACTTTTTCTTTTATACTAAGTGGTGGATTCTCTTGCCAAAGAATCAGTGTTGAACAATATTTCATACATATGGGCAAAATTTATTAAAATCGATAATCACGATATTGAATGGTTTTTACTGATATCGATATTGCCGATATCGCGATATCAAAATTCGGATGGACCATTGATTTCAATGCTGAAAAATTTCGATATTGGTAAAAATTGTTCGATACAGCGATTTCGATAATTTTAACGATTTTAATACATTTCGCCCTATATAGTGTGACATAGTAAGTTGAACAGCAGCAGGTGCATAATGAGGCAAATTCAACTGCAGTGAAGTGAAGAGACATAGGGCCAGATTCACCATTCTGCGAAGTGAGCCGCGAAGCCTTTGCCTCACTTCGCACTTGGTGTTATGCGCATGCTGATGTCCTGAGCGCGGACATCATCATGCGCATTAAAGGGATTCCCCTCCCGGCGAGAGCACTCGAGTCTCCTCGCCAGGAGGGGAATCCCTTTAATGCGCCCGCTGATGTCCGCGCTCAGGACATCAGCATGCGCATAACACCATTTGCGAAGTGAGCCGAAGGCTTCGCGGCTCACTTCGCAGAATGGTGAATCTGGCCCATAATCTCTACAATGTAACTTTAATGTATCAAGTGAATATTACATCCTTCTCTATGTCACCATATTTCTAATCTATGTTGTCATATGGCTGCTATATATTGTTTGTTTTTTTTGTGAACAGTCACCTTATGCCAAACAGGAGCACTGCCATCATCCTTCTACTTCACCACTTTAATCTGGCAAAGTTAAAATGCCATCTTGCTGATTTTGCCATTTTGCCACACTTTGATGCTTGACAAATAGGAAAAAAACCATGCACGGACATGCAAAGTAATGAAAAGAGCTCCAAATATCTGTGACAGTTGCAGGTATCAAACTGGTGCATATTTGCAACACTAGAGATTTTGTTGAATAGTAGAGTTAAAGAAGTGGCGAATGGACACAAATTCTGATATGTACGCGAGTCTTTGGACTTTTTGTGATTAACCCCTAAATCTGGGGTTACATTGTTCTGAGAATTTAGGTTTACTAGAAAAACGTCCTCACTTCCCAATACCAATAGCTACCCAATGTCATAGAGATAGAAGAGCTGTTCATGTTACAGAATGTAGCATGGAGCCCACACCTAGAGCTTTTCTGTAAATAACATTTAGGTCAATTCAGCTTTTACTTTCATCTCAGTGATGGGGGTGTGGGGAATGTGACAGAAAAGGAAGGAGAGACAGTAATATCAAAGGAATGAAAAGTGACAGAGACAAATGGACAGTGGTAAGGGAAGAGATAACAGTTTAATGTGAAGGAAGTAAGCAGTATAAGGGGAGAAAAGAAAGCAACATGATAATGAAAGGCCAATGATGTAGGGAAAGAGCAGTAACTAAGCAATGTCATAAGCAGTAGAGTGTTGCACCATGTTAGCCATAGACATATAGACATTTAGCAGAGACAAGTAGAATACAAGTGAAACCTTTTATTGGCTAACTTAGTAGACTGTTAATGCAAGCTTTTGAAATTACTTAGGTCTCTTCATCATGCACGTTATAAAACTAAAAACTGTACAGAAACTGGTAACAGTCAGGGCCAGATTTTCCTATAGACACAAGAGGCTAGTGTATATAGGTGGCTCAGCCATATGCAGTAGTCAGAGTAAAAATGGTAAACAGATTTGGGCAGGGTTATACAATTATATGGGGAATTATATAATTATATATCAATCAACAACAGGTAACTGTAGCATTAAATCAATTAGCAATTCTAACTAATGTCATCATGTGAGGCTTAAGTCTACCCAAACAACTCATTTCTGATAATCATCACCACAAACTTGTAAAAATAAAATAATCTATATAGACTTTCAAGTCCTCATAGCATGGAGATAAAACAACAAACACAGACAATAAAGGGATCTATGAAATGTTATTGTAGTGTAAAACTGTTGAAAATAGTATGCCTTATTGTGCAGTCCACTAAAGAAATTTGCCCTTGAAGCCTCAAACTATTATTGCACAGTTTTCAGTGAAGCAACTTGATGAGCAGATGTGAAGTGTCCTAAAATAATTCCTCTGTTCCAGAACTCTCATCTGTGCAGTCTGCCTGCATTTCAGGGTTTGGATCATTATGTTAGTGTAAATGGTAGAGGGTAGGCTTCTACAGCCTAGCTCTCACATTGAAATCCATCTCCATAAAAGGAGAGAGTTTCCTGTAATTTGTTGGGTTGACTTCTGTCAACTCTGAGTGCACTTACATGAGCATGTCTATCTCTGTCAGTCAAATACATTTCTTCTTCTTTCAAAGTCTGTATCTAGGAAGCTGTTTATACAAAAATACCCCAGAGTGGACTTTGTCAGTTAATAGAGCTAATAATTATATTTTTCTTTGTTAAATTGTTCTTTTTGTGCATCATAGAAGACTGCATATTAATATGAAGAAATCTTAATGCTTATCACACTCACATCATTTCATTTTTCAATAAAACTTACACTTATTATTTAAACTAACTTTTTTGGCCATTTTAATTTTAGTTGCATAACAAAAGCTTTTCTTTTCTAATATTCTTTTTTAAAGTGTCATAACATTCATAGCAGTTTTATTTGCCTTTTGCAATGAGCGCTTTGGATTTTGAGATTTTGAAGATGTTTCTTCACCTAAAGGACTTTGCCAGGAAACAATATTTCCCAACAGGACTTTTTAGTTTGATTTATTTATTTTTCTTTTATAGGACTAGTAACAACAGCTACACTGAATTAAATAATGGGAAAATAACAACTAAAAAGAAACAACCTATGCAGTGATTGTATGTTCCTCTACCTTCTTAGAAAGTTTAGATTTTTCTTAAAAAAGTAGGGAAAAAACATACAAAGATCAAAGTAAGTTTATACAGGATGTGTTGAAGTTCGGTTTTGCTGCTTTTAGTCCTGCAATTGTCCAAAGTCATTGTAGACAATCATATAGAATGTATTTATATAGTCCATTAGTTCAACAGTACATACTTTTTCAACTGGGGTTCCGTGGAACCCAAGGGTTCCGTGAGGACAAACCAGGAGTTCTCTGACACTCTGCATGCAGATAGGCAGGTTAGCCAGGATACATTCCCGATCACTATCGGACAATACTGACGTCAGCGATCGGGACTGTATCCTGGCTAACAGTGATCTGACAGAGTAGGGGTTCCGCCAGTAGAGTAGTGATCAGAGTAGGGGTTCCGCCAGTAGAGCAGTGATCAGAGTAGGGGTTCCTCCAGAAATCTGATGACACCAAAGGGTTCCCCTGGAGAGAAAAGGTTGAAAAACACTGTTGTATATAATAGTTTTAATTTTAAAAAAATATGACAATTTCAACTAGTTAATTCTGGAGAAACACCATTTTTATTGATATAACTTTTTTGCCTATTTACAAAACTGTTCAAAGCAAATTTTATTCCCCAAAAGCACTCACTTGCCTCAGGCTGGGAAAACCCATTATTTCCTATGGAGTTGGACCTGTCCCTTAGCTATAAATGAAAAAAGATTTCCCATCCAAAATCAATATTGATCTGAAATGGATGGTGAACATAATACAAGTACACTTCAAAATGTGCCACTTTTTATCAATATTTATCTATAACAATTTATTATGATGGGGAAAAAATATGTATCAATACTTTATAAAATAGGGGAATTGAAAGGTACAGGGAAATTAAAATTAACAGTTAAGCATATTGAAAATATTGAAATGGTCTTATTAAATATCCACCGTAATGAAGTCACAAATAAATATATTTAAATGGCCAATGAAGTAATATAACAGGGCATACATCAGCAAAACATACATTTTTTGTAATATAATTTTGCATTGCCGTACTATTCAATATCATACACATATTTATAACTTCTTAAAGATTTCAGAATTTTCATTTTAGTTCTTTGTCAAAATGTGGTTGTTATACCAGGCAATATGCAACTTATTGAATGGGACGTATATTTCACCCTGATTGTAGAATAGACAGGACAAATTGTTTACTAGATTTGCTGCTCAGTAAACCTTCTTTCCCACTTTTCTTAAGACAAAGGTATAAAAGGTTTCTTGTCTGACAGAAGCTCTCTGAAGATCCACTATCTGAAATCTAAACAGGTGGACAGATAAAGTGAGTCAATATATCAAAGATGTTTCTGACAATAGATCAGTACTTGATTCTTGAAGGCTGCCATTTTATATGGTTAACCATCTGAAAGCCCTCAGGATACTTGACAACTTGAAAAGATTAATAATCTGATACATCACTGTGAAAACACAGGAGCCTAATCATTCTATATAATGCAAAATCCCATGTAGTCAATTCTTGAAGGAGTAAGAAAAAATAGTTAATATAAAGTACGAGAAGGCACAAGGGAGATGCTAATATGCTAAAGTAAGCAAAAATGTAAAAAAAAAAATAAAAAAACAGAGGTTTGAACTTTTCCTTGCATTTGTCTTTTTGTATTATAGTGGAAGTATGAAATGATACTAAAAGAAAGAAAGATGCCTGCCTCTGCTTGGCCGTGGAAATTATTTCAGAGGAACATTTCTTAGATTAAGAAGCTTGAACGTTTAACTTGCTTTTACAACACATTATATTTTAGTATAATTTTGTATTTTAATCCCTTTAATTTAGCTTTTAAAGTGCACAACTTATGCAAAACAGCAATTGAATGATCTTGACTTTATACAGTAAATCCCTAAAACCATGTTTAAAAAAATTTTTGCTTAAAAAAATAAACAAAGAATAAAATGGGGACAAACTTCTGTCATAATTGCATCTTTGCAAGTATTTTTGCAAAAAAAGCATTTTTTACCAAATATATCCAAATAAAAAATGTAATTCACTGTTTTTTACTGTCTTTAGTAAGACTGTCATTATCTGGCGAATTCGCACCTATACGCAACAATTTGGACTTTAGTGGATAACCCCCTAGAGATACAAATGAAGGGATTGGTAACACCCAAATATAAAAATTATCATTTGGATTGACATGGCAGTTATTTAAATTCAGCACTTGTTTTATTGCTCTCTGCCTGTATTATCTTTACTGACAGCCAAGTTTTTATTAGACTACACCCAGTCCCATTGTTTTCTATGGTGTGATAGATAATGCAAATTCTGGAAGTATCTCTGAAGACCCAATTTGTAACTTTAGGCCGGATTCACACAAGCACATTTATGTACTGCACTTTCAGAAAAGCTTGTCCTGAAAATATGCCGGCAACTGTAGGCTAGTGTATCTTCGGGACACGCTTTTCTGTTGTACTTACCCAACTCAGGGGGTAGTTCAGGAAAGTCCGAACTTACCTGGCGATCCTTCAATTCTGTGTCTGGTACGTGCTCCCTTCTCTCCTGCATGAAGAGATCAGTGAATGCTTTAAAGGTATTCCAGTCTCGCGAGGCGACTCGAGTGGTTGCGAGGTGAGGTGAAGTACCATTAAAGCGTTCGCTGATCTCCGTGTTCAGGAGAGAAGGGAGTGCATATCAGTATCTGCAAGGTGAATCGAAGGATCGCCAGGTAAATTCCGACTTTCCTGAATTACCCCCTCAGTGAGAACGCTCCCTCGGTGTTCGCGGCTCCTCCTATTTACTTGCATTCTTTGCATCACATCTGTATGCTCAGGAAATACATGGCAAGAAGTGTTCGCACGTACGTGCACTCGCCTTCAATGCTAGTGTGGCTGGAGAAGGTAAGTGCTATAGGGATTTGCATGCATTTTTTTGTCAGAACAAATTGAATATACTGTAACTATAAATGCATTACAGGTAATTGGTGTTACTGTTCTTTTAATATTTTTGCTCCTAGTGTTAGGTTACTGGCTAAATGGGTTCACAACACAGTCACAGACAAACATATATGTAGTTCTTATAGATAATATAGTGATGAGCTGTTCACTTCCAAGACAACTAAAAGACACACAACCACTATCTAAGAGAGATAATAGGGCCAGGCAAAACAAAGCTGGAAACTTGCTGAGATCAGGGCTGGTGAAGTAGAAGTGAAGTAGACAAGGGTCAGGGGGAGCAGAAGGCAGAAAAAATTGGTGATCAAGCTGAGGTCAGAATCACAACACACACAGGACATAGGATCAGAAGTGCACCCAGGGCAAAACAAAGTAGGTCCTATAACTGGGCAAACTCTGAGTTGCAGTCTATCTATGAACAGACGTCTGCAGGGATTGGTTTGTAGTCATCTTACAGATACAGTAGGTGTGATTTAATCCCAGAGATTAAAGTGGATTTATCAGGTTCACTTAAAAACATGTTTGTAAGAAGCAGGGAGTTGCTTTAGCTGAATGCAAGCTGATGATTATTTATCTGTTCAATCAAGGCTGACTTTTGGTCATTTTACAGATCATCGTTCTCCATGCTTTCCTATCTTTGACTGCTTCCTTCAGTTCTTTCATGGGCAGATATGTGTCAGCCTCAATTCTGTCTATCCAGCATGTTCTATGGTGTCCTCTTCTACTTGTCCACTGACTATGCTGAGCTGTTCCTTGGTGAATTTTCCCTCTAATGATATTTTTGGTTTGATACATTCTAGAATCGTCTTGTTTGTGACCATTGATGTCCATGGTATGTGCATCATTTGTCTCCAACTCCATAGTTTGAAGGTGTCAATTTTTTTTTCTGTCTGCCTTCTTGAGTGTCCAGCTTTCGCACATGTGGAGATTGGGAAAACGATTGCAATGACATTATGGATATTTGTTGCAATGCAAATATCTTGGCTCTTCCATATAATTGCCATTCCTTGCATTGCACTGTGGCCAAGTGCGATTTTTCTTCTGATTTCTGCCCCTGATTTGCTGCTGTGGTTAATCTTGCATCCAAGGAAGAGGAAATCTTCACCCGATTAAATTTTTTTATCATTGATTGTTAAGTGGACTGTACCATTGCTTGTTGTCATCATTACCTTTGTTTTCTTGATGTTGAGGTACAGGCGCATGCGCTTACTCTCTTCTTTGACTCTTTGAACCAACTATTCCAGGTCTTTTTCAGTTTCTACAAGCAAAGTAGTATCGTCAGCATATCAGGAGGTTGTTTATGTTTCTACCACTGATTTTCACTCCGATTGTGATACGTCCAGATTGCTTCATCTCATGATCATTTCGTCATACAGCTTGAACAATGCCAGTGATAGAGGGCAGACTTGTCGAACGCCTTTCTGGATCTTAAACCAGTCCATGTCACCAAATGCTGTCCTGTCTGTGGCTTCTTGATTAACATAGAGCAATCTTATCAGTTCTTCCAGATGCCCATTTGATTCAGAGATTCCCATAGCTTGTCATGTTCAATTCAGTCAATTGCTTTGCTGTAGTCAATGAAGCATATACATATATAGATACATAGACTTTTGATATTCGCACATCTTCTCCATGATCCACCTCAGGTTTGCAATTTGATCTCTGGTTCCACAACCTCTTCAACATCCTGCTTGGACATTGGGGAGCTATCTCTCGATAATTTATGCCATGTGTTTTTGAATAATTTTCAGCCTGATTTTGCTTGCATGTGATGAGTGCAATGGTCTGATAGTTGCAGCATTCATGAGTATCACCCTTTTTTTTAAGCCTGATTTTTTTTTTTAAGAATGATCTTGTAAAAACTCTCGGCTAGGATTTAGTCTTCCCTATCTCCTGGCAGAGCTCTTTTAGCATTGTGATGGGCATGGGCTTAAGTAATTCAACCGGTATGCAGTCAATGCTGGGGGCTTTCCTGTTTGGTAGTTGCTTAAGAGTCCAGGCTACTTCTTCCTTCAGAATATCAGGTTCTTTCTGGATTGGGTCTCCCTGGTCGGCTGATTGACTTGTTATTGACTTATTTTCATAAAGTTCTGCTGTGTATTCTTGCCACCTTTGTTTAATTTGGTCTTCACTCTGTAGTAGTACTTTACTATTCCGATCTTTGATTGTCGCTGCTTTGTAGGGTGCGAATGGTGCCCTTGACTGCTTCACATGGGTGAAGAGCTCTCAGGTGGGACCTTACTTGCATCTTCCAATTTTTTGCACTGTTCACTCCAGCAATGCTCCTTATCTCATCTTGCTTCTCTTTGAAATACCGCATTTAGTAATCTGAATTCATTGCTCTTGCCAGCGGCTTTTGCTGCTCTTTTTTATTGGCAATTTTGATTGTTGCATCTGTGAGCCACTGTGGTCTTTTTGCATTCCTTTTGTATGGGATGCATTGTTTCGCTATGTCCATTATGATCAATCTCATTTTTTCCCATAATTCATCAGAGGCATTTTTTGTCATGTTGAATAACTCAAATCTATTTTTTACCTCAACTGCATATTGTGCTGGGATGTTACTTGTATGTTACTGGTATGGGATGTTACAGCCATGTAGCTGGTAACAGCTATATGCCGATCCCAAGCCCAGACTAGTGGAGAAAGCAATGCTAAAATACTCCACTGTAAGTGCCAAAATATTTTATGAATCACAACCAAATGCTTTTAAACATGGTGCTGGAAGGTTGTCCCCCTGGACCGGAAGACATCCTACAATCTACCAGGGAAGAACAAAGACAAATTTTGATTAGCTTGGGCTATTATGACTCGGGCTGCTGAAATCCATCAGGACACCAGTCTGCTGATGCATCCTTAAGTGAAAAAAATTCTCTGCTTTTTACAAACTTTCACAACAACGGAACTTAGAACATCTGTGGCATGAATATAGGCAAACTGGAAATCATAGAAACTGAAATGGAGCAGCTCAGTATTGATATCCTTGGTATCATCAAGCTCTCCTGGAAAGACAGAGGCTATTTGAACTGTGGTGCTTACACAGTTTACTGGGAATGAAAACATCAGACAAAATCAGAATCAGACATCATCAGAAATGGAGTTGCCTTCATCACAAACAAGAAAAATTGCTGGGGCAGTTCAATGTTTCAATGCCATCAATGACAGAATCATATCCATACGTATCCAGGGGAAGCCTCTTTCACTTAGAATCCTACAGGTGTATGCGCCAACCACCGATGCAAAAGAAGAGGTCATCAAAAAATGTTATGCAGACCTCCAACATAGAATCGATCAAGCCCATGCCAAAAACATCCTCTTTATTGATGGGGATTTCAATGTTAAAGTAGGTGCTGGAGAAGAGCCACCCGTCATACTCAAATTTGTATTAGGAGAACGAAATTAAGTTGGGGATCATTTAGTACAATGTTGTCAAGAAAATTGATTACTGATCGCAAATACATGGTTTCAACAGTCAAAATGCAGCTTATACATGTGGACAGCTCCTAATGGACAGCATAGGAACCAGGTTAATTACTTCCTTTATCAACAACATTGAAAGAGCTCAGTACAAGCAGTCAAAGAGTTACAAGGTGCTGATTGTGGTTCTGACCACTTGTTACATTTGTTGTAAGGGTCAAACTCTGTTTCAACAACATCAAAAGACCACATGCAATATGACATTTTGACAGTAACAGTAACATCCCAGCTGAAAGCTAAGACTACATAAAAAGAAGCAAACTCCCTACTTATTTTCTGCCCTGATGTTTGATTCAAATCCCCAATGCTTTTTAGCATTCCGTTAACACAACTCTCTGCTGCTTAAAAAACATTCTTTTAAAGGGGAGCTATAGTCAGATTACATTTTACATATGCAGTACTATACCTTAGTGAGAAGCATTTCACCCCAGTAGTTATTTCATGTGAAACAGGATGATTGATTAGGTAGTTGATTAGGCAGCACTGATAAACTCCTGCATCAGGAAATGTGTGTGTGTGACGTGTACTGGATAGTTTTCTATGTAAAGGTACCCTCCTCCAGACATTTTTGCATAATGTGTAATGTAACAAGTTAGCTTTCCTGAGCCAAAGCCTCTGTAATCTCCTGTAAACACGCTTAATTTATGAGACCAAAAGGTCAACACACTGCTTAACCAATAGCAGTTAGGCAGCTTTTTCTTCTCGTATTGCCTGACTTGCAGAACAGAATGAGGAATGGGAGTGGCCAAAGGAAAATGTCAGTTCTCAGGAAAACAAATTATGGGAAAGCAAACTGCAAGTATTATTTCTTCCCTAAACTTTTTTAATTATTTGTGTCAGCAATTGGCTTAGTATAAAGGAGTTTTAAATTTATGTGTGCAGTTATTCGACACTATGGTGCTCCTTTAAGTGGATCAGTCCACTTTAAAGACATCTGCGCAAGGCTGCAAACAAGAGCAATCTAAAAACATGTTCAGGAACCTAAAAAAGGAAGGGATGGTATACCAAAGTCTTCTGAGGCTGAATGATAAGCCTACTGCCCAAGAACCAGGGAGTCCAGTCCAGAATATTTGACCTAGATATAGTGCAAAATGATTTATGTTGATTAAACAGTTATACATTCATAGCACACTTAAATTGCAGTCATCATTAAGACAGTTGCGTGTGTAACTTATTATAAGTACTGCTATGGGCATCACTTTCAAAGAGGTGTCAGGTAAAAAGCTTACTGAGATAAATCATTTACCAGAAAAAATTCTGTTACTTCTGGTGGGGTATAGGGCTACCCATGCTACCCTTAGACTGAAAGAAAACTCTTGCACTTCTGTAACAAATGCTTTATCACTAACATTATATAATTTCATAACACTGACAACATTTCCTAAAGACTGTACTGCTCAATGTTACAGTATCACCCACAGCAGTTATAACAACAAGCACCATGTCAAGCTATTCAGACTATCCTGTACACATGCATACCCCTCTTGAAGCAATAACAACATGGTTTGTTGAATATTCTAATGGAAATATGCAGAGAAATAACGAAGCTCATAGTCTATATCAGGGGTGGGCAATTAATTTTCCCATGGAGCCTCAAGAGAAACTGGAATGGTATTAGAGGGCCAGAGTAATATACTTAACTTACCAGCACCTATGGCGATTGGCCAAACCCCCGTTTTCGCAGACTCACACGCGGGCTGGTCAGAGATATTGAGAGGGCCGGATGTGGCCCACGGGCCATACAATGCCCAGGTCTGGTCTATATCATCCAGACATATTAATGTAATAATAAATACAAACTCTGTTTGCACAGCAACACCATTTTCTCAAACTATTTTCAATCTACATTTTCATTTTCCATATAACTCTGAAAACTGTAACATTGTAAGGTTAAAAAATCACTGTGAAAAGTTGGATTCGTACACTTCAACTATATTTAGTCTACTGCTATAAAAAAAAAAAAAAGAGCAGTATGCATAACTAATTAATGAATTTATTTGGCAAATAAAGTTGACGAGTAACACTGACCTGCAATAGCTAACTGGAGCTTTACAAGTGTAAACAATGAACAGCTGAGTTAGGAAACACATAAATGGAATCAAGTTTCACTCCTCAGGCCTAACAAACATAACCTAACAAAAGATAAGGAACTTAGAAAAAATGGCAAATAACTAAAGTCCACACATACAAATCAATTGATGCACTCTGTGTCCAATGTGTGATAAAAAAAAATTAATGTAGATGCATGGTACATAGGTATAATGTATACTGTGTTATATAGATCTATTGCTATATAGAAGAGGTAAACCTCCAAATGCCATAATTCACCAATTTATTAATGAAGGCAAGTAGGTTGGCATCTGCTACAAAATAGCTATTTCACCAGCAAAAATCTACATCTCAGAGGCAAAAAGGCAAATTGTTGCATGATTACCTCTGGTGAATTGCATGATATTGGTGGCTAAGATTTTCATGTTTTCTTGTCAGTGTTCTTGATAAATAAGGGGTTGAAATGTGGCACTTTCATTGTTGTATGAATAATTATTGATATTAGTAGTATGGTGTAATACTAACATAGTAACATGGGTGTGGCTAAAAATAACATGCATAGTAATGTGGGTGTGGCTAAAAATAACATGCATCCTTCAGGTCTTGTAAAGCCATGTATATGTTTTTCAGGCAGATGAATGACATAATGTATGATGTACAAAAGTATATGAAATCTAAGCAGACTGCAGTATTCCACATTATTCACAACATAATGCAAGATTACACTAAAAATATCCTTAAATGTTCAGCAGTAATATGCACAATGATAAATAGCCACACTGTAAAATGACTAAATTGCAGCACATTGTCACAATTTCATTGAATGTAGAATCACAGTTTGAAATAATCGTAGCTGCACATGGTAGTATCAACAAGTGGAAATAGTGGCTTATAGATTTTACAATGTTTCAACAAATCAGCAACAAAATACCTATAAATAATATAATTTCTATCCCTTTTGCTTTTATTAAATTATAATCATCACTTCAGTAGCCTTATTTCAAGAGCAGCTTAACTTTTCATTCTATTAAAGAATATTCTATACTGTTGTTATTTAACATTCAGAGTTTTTGCAGACATTTTAAGGTAGAAATTAAAGGGGAACTGGCACCTTAAAAAACAAATTCCACTGACGAAAAACTGTATTCCTTAATGTGTAAAAGTTATGCAAAAGCAACATATTGTACTGTGCTGGTTTCTAGCTACTCCAATCACAAACAGTCAGTTCTGCCAATGTTTTGTAATGGGCTTATTAATGTGCAAATCTGCTTTTGTGAATATTTAACCGGATTATTTATGAAGGAACTGGCAACATTTTAACTCATTTGTTTCTTAAATTTAATATGGTTTTATTTTTTGGACACTGATATTTTAAACCAGTACTACTAAGGCAATTTTTAGTAGCTGTTAAAACATAAAATAGTAAAAATGTACTTTAATGGACTCTTTTTACATCACTGTTGTCAGTATTGCCACACCAAGATCAAGAAGCATTCTGTCTGGATATCAGTACTAGTAATAGCTACTGTATTCTGCTACTTTCAGGACTTTATACTTTTATTCATAAAAAGTCCAAACAGCCATAAAAAGGTTGAAAATTGCATTTATTCTCTACTACTCCATCTCTGCTTATTCATAAAAGTCTGCAATATGACAATATGAACAAATAATAGCAAGTTCAGGAGCACTGAACTGTAACAACCAAAGTGACAATAATACGCTCAGTAAATATCTGTTTTCATTTGTAACAGATTCACAAAAATGCGCTATATTTTTGAGGCTGGAAATAAAAGTAAAGTGTTTATTTTCTGCCTTTGCACAAGTTTTCTTATGCCTGTAATTTACTGATAAGCTTATTATGCTGTAGTGATGAAAAAATAAACTTGTAAAACAAAACAAGGGTCAGATTTGTTAACCCCTGGAAAAAGCATCAAGGGGGGAATTCAGCAAGCTCCGAAGTGAGGCGCGTAGTGTTCGCCTCACTTCGGAACAACTGAAATGCGCATGCTGATGTCCTGCACGCAGACATCAGCATGCGCATTAAAGGGATTCGCCTCCTGGCGAGAGCACTCGAGTCTCCTCGCTGGGAGGGGAATCCCTTTAATGCGCATGCTGATGTCCGCGTGCAGGACATCAGCATGCGCATTTCACTTGTTCCGAAGTGAGGCGAACACTACGCACCTCACTTCGGAGCTTCCTGAATTCCCCCCCAAGTGTTAAAATGACAGATTTAGGCTTAACAAATATGCAGAATAGACATAGCAATTAAAAAAACAGAAGAATTGGGTTTTCTTGCAATATTCATCTTGTGTTCACTTCATTCTTTCATTTCCATAACAGTTTCCAGAGGTCAGTAATGATCACCAATGGCTCAATAGTACACAATCATATTTGTGTAAGTGTTTTGGCTCTCATAATATCATTAAACCTGGGCTCAGTCTTCCCTCTGTGTACCCTAAACCAAACCCAATCACAACCAATGTTCATTTCTAAGTTCAACCATCTTTATCTTGTCTTGAACACAGTCGCTGAACTCAAACATAAAATAAATATATATTTACAATTTGGTTAACATGTCCCTACAAAACAAGACAAAATAGTTTTTTAACAGCTGAAATTAAAGAGATTGTAAAATGTACCATTTAAAAAAAAAAAATCAGCATTAGAAAAAAAGTGTTGATTAGAAATAAATGTACTTGCAGGACAATGTTGAATAAAAGCTAAAAGTTTGATGGAAAATAGAGGTAACCTTATAGGATGCACCGGGTTAAACATTTACTGAGATATATGGCAACCAATTAGCAGTTATCATTTACTGGTAAAGGGAAGCCCAATCTCTGATGCTATGGGCTTCTAGACCTTAACCCCATTGATACAATACACTTATATTTTCATATAAGTCCAGTCATATTATATGATAGTTAATCTTATCTGATGAAAATAAATCATTTTATTTTAACATTTCCATAAAGACACAGTTATTCAAGCAGATTAAAAAATGACTATGAATAGCAGATCTTTTTAATCATCATCTACAGATATCTGGACCATTTGTTGAACAGACTATTTTGTAAAAGATCATAACTGAAAAGAAAATAATGGATGAGGTAAGCTAATCATCCTAGAGGACAGAATAACAGACAAAAGAAATTGTAATGACTTTTTGCAATTCTCTTACAAGTGTTTTTAAATATAACTTATCATAGGAGACGCTCTACTTGCCAACTATTGTCTTAATATTGTTCACAAAGCCTTTTTCCAGTAATGATCAATCAGTGGAAATATTCAGTTGACCTTATTAGAACTCAGAGATGTAAAACCACATGAGAACTTTATGCCCATCCATGTTACACAGATCTGGATAAGGATAGATGTAATATTTTGCATTTTCTCTCATATTTTGTGTATGGAGGAAATACATAATGTGCAACCATTAAACAGTAAATGTCTGTGTAATGTAATGTCTTAGGAGAAATGTTGATGTGAATGTTGGACTGACTAGTAAAAAATTTTCGGCATGCCACAGATAAGTGGAATGCTCATAAACAGAATGTGTAGTGTGAATGTACTAGTGTCCTAGGTAACATTGTAATGTACCAGCATGCAAACAGTTCCACCTGCTGTGTACACCCAAATGGCTTGAAATAAATGCGGTTCTGTGAAAAAGAGAGAGTACACTGATTTTTGTGCAACATTCATATCATATTATAAAGTATGTCAGGAAATAGGGTGGAGTAGGAGACTTGCAGCATGGGTTACACTGCAGTCTTGGCACTAGCTACTCCCAGGGTTACGGAATATAAAAAGCCCCCCGGTCTTCACCTTTGACCCCCTGCAAGGAGGTATGGGCTTTGCTGCCAGGGACCCCCAGGTCGCGGTCCCTGAGAATAGCTGACCACAGGTGGAGAAGGAAGACAAGCATAAACAGGTTTCAGGATTTATTTATGAGAGCAAAAAGCAGCCAGGGAAAGGATAACGTATAACAGGCTAGCAGGCAGAGTTTATTACACTGTAACAGAGAACAGACACACCCAGAACTAACAAGCAGAGTTCTATAATTGGCCACTGACACTTTAGGGAAGCTCATATAAATAATACAAGAGCTGGACATGTGACTGCGCTGGGCTGTGTCATATTTTCTATAATTAAAGGATAAATAAAGTGATAAATACTGTAAGAATAAAAAATGTTATGTTTATATTACAAGTAGCGCTATACAGTAGCACTATTTATAAATGAGCAAACATTCCTTTACAAGGTTACTTATCGAGATACTTTTCCATCTGATGTAGTAGCTGCAAGGAAGTCAATCCCCCTTTGTGCACCAGTGGTGTACAAATGACATGTGATCTATGACAATGTAAAGCCATAAATTTTATTGGTAGTGCTATATCCAATGAGGGAAAATGGTTTTAAAGAGCCAATTGGGTTAAGTTTTAATGCTGCAAGGACTTCAGCAGTGACATTATAGGTCTGTATGCTGTGAGTCTGCAGAGGTGTGTAAACTTCAGTGGGACAGTACAGTACAGAGTATACAGAGCTAATATGGATTTTTTTAGTGCAACGATTTAGGAGTCAAGTAAATCTGTACTTTATATGAATTTGTGAGGAGGTATTTTTAATTATTACTGTATTTAAAGGCTTTTAAAACAAATACATTGTTATTAAGTGTTACTTGGATGGATAAACAAATGATCTGCCTCCATGAGCTCTACCCTTTTAATTGAATTTTCATTGCTTATATTTATATCTGCTGACTTTATCTCTATTATCAATGAACTGCAGCTGTTGGAAGCCTAATCTTTGGTATTGTTGGGCTACAAACATATCTGCATTATTTATACAGACTGCTCTCAATTTCTATCTACCAGGTACGAAACAGAAAGTCCTAAAACATACAATACATTGAAAAAGTCAGATGATATTGCTTAAATATAAACAGGAAAAAAAACAGAGGTGTGGTTTCATATGTCTTTCTGGGACGCTAAACTAAATCCATGTTTTAAAGTTAATGATTAAAATCACCAAGCCGGCTAATTACAATTAAGAAATCACAGTCCAGATTCTTATAAATTCATGACCAACCTTGGCTTGTTTTTGAAGGACATCCTTTAAGGTTCAGCAACACCTGACTGACACTGCTAGCATCAAAAATTAGTCATTTTTCACATTCCAACTGTCAAAAATACCATGATTTAGGTGTTTATTATTTATGGTAATTGGCATAATTCATAGTTACTGATGAGATAAAAAAAAAAAGGGGCTACACAAAATGTAAGTTTTCTTCCTGACATTTTTGTTACTGCCTTTTTTAAACTGTACAAATGTTACTGCCTTTTTTAAACTGTACTTTCTGCTTGTGCTGCACTAATGTAGTTTTTATTTTTTCTTAAAGGAGAACTCTAGTCAAAATACATCTTTACATATGCACTACTGTTCCTCAGTGAGAAGCGTTTCTCCCCAATAGTTGTTTCATGTGATGCAGAAAGATTGAGTAGGCAGCACTGATAAACTCCCACACCAGTAAATGTGTGTGTGTGATGTGTACTGACCAGTTTTCTATGAAAAGGGACCCTACTTACTACTTAGCCCATGAGAACATTCACACTTTCGCTCTGTAATCTACTGTAAACAAGCTTAATTTTTGTGGTCAAAAGGTCACCACACTGCTTAATCAATAGCAGTCAATCAGCTTTTTCTTCTCGTGTTTCCTGACTTGCAGAAAAGAAAGAGGAGGGGGAGCAGGGGGAGGAAAATGTCAACTCTCTGGAAAACAAACTTCAAGAATTATTTCTTCCCTAAACTTTTTTTAACTATTTGTTTCTGCAATTGGCTTAGTATAAAGAAGTTTTATATGTATGTGTGCAGTTTTATCAGCACTATAGTGCCCCTTTAAGAATGGAAATTGATATGTATCAGAATGTATGATACAAATAGTTTTTGTCTTTATTACATAGAGAAATAACTTTTAGTTCAAAGTTCAGGATCTTTAATTGGCAGAGAAGTATTTGCAGATAATCCACTTAACTGTAGAAAAATGCAGCAACCTGAACATGCAAGGTTTTATCTTATGTTAAAAGAGGCATATGATCAAGAGAAGCAAATGGTTACAAATCACTAGAAGGACTTTATCTTCAATATGCAGTACTGAAAGGATATTACAGCAACTGGAGAAGGTGTACACAGAGCTATTAAAAAAGAATAAACACCTAGAGAATCATAGTTATGAAAGGATGGTCTCTAAGTTAAATTGCAGAGATATAACTACGTTGTATAATTACATGTACTGTATGTAAAACATATACAAAATTGTTGGTGGGTCTGTTCAATATGAACTAATCTCAGATAATCTTTTGTGCTGAGAAGAGTGGTTGTTACTTTTATAATTGTGGAAAGGGTTTTTTTCCCGTAAGCTGTATCTTCTGGGCTCTTTCTCAGTAACTGCTTGAGAGTGTTTGCCTATATACATATAAAAGTATGAGAATGCATTCATTATTATTTTACTTAGTTTGACATTGAACTCTTAAATCTATGTGTCATTTCAGAGCTTGTTTGTACCTAATGGTGCATGACAATGAGCTCATGCAACTATAAAAAAAAATAAATAAAATAAATTGCAATTTAAACTGTGGAAAATTCTGATGATTCTCTTATGCACTTTCATTATGAATAAAATCACAAAACACTTTAGAAACTATAAACCATTGGAACCAGAAGAGAAAGACTCTGGACTGTCTGACCTGAGGACCTAAGTCCATAAAATATGGTTAAAAATCCTGACACTTCTACCAAAGGAATTAGAGTAGATTAACCTTGTGGTAAGCATACATCTTACACACATGGAGCTGTTCTATAATATAATTATAGATTGATAGACTTAGGGGGGAAATTCACCATTGAGCGAAGTGAGCTCCGAATCCTTTGGCTCACTTCACACATGGTGTTATGCGCTCGCTGGTGTCCTGCTCGCGGACATCAGCGAGCGCTTTAAAGGGATTCCAGTCTTGGTGAGGCAACATATTGGCTCAGTGGCTGGAATTACTGAGTTTCTGGATTCAGTATCATCCAGGGCATTATTTGTAAGGAATTGTATGGAATTGTACACTCTGCATGGGCATGTTCTTACTTCCTCCAACAGTTCAAATATATACTGCCATGGGCATCCGTATGAAGTAGGGAAGACTGCTATGGTCCACAGACTCCTCACCTCAGAGGAATGTCAAGATTAGTCCTATCCCCTCAATGCAAAAAAAAAAAAAAAGTGAAAAAATGCTGAAAATGCGCATCGCAAAAAAACCATTGAAAGTAATGACTAATACACATACAATGTCACACTTGCATTTCATAGAGAGGAACATGTGCTGGCATTGCTTCATGTCACATTTTTTCAAGCATATGAACATGAACAATGCAACTGGATTAGTAGCGATAGGAATTGAACAATAGCAGTCACACAGGGAAGAAAAGTGACTTACAGAGTACTTTGCATCACTTTGCGTGCACATGCACAGGTTATTTGCCTATTCATCAAGTGCCTGACTCTGTTGCGGTAGCAAATTAGGCAAGGTATAGTTTTTTATACTTGCCAGTTTTATTTCATCAGATTAAAGTGTGGAATTAGGGGGCTGATGATGGGGCTGCTACTGTCTGACTGACTACACCACATCATGCAAGAGATGGCTACTGATGTTATGGGATGCTGATGGGAATCCTCTGTTTAGTTAATAAGGCGTAGAGAAATCAGAATGTAGGGACCTGAAGTGATGAGATTCAACTTGACTTAGATGAATAATCCCCTTTTTTATCTTTTTTGTTTTTTTATCCATGATTATTTCTATACTTTTTCTTTGTAATGTATAATAATGTAAGATTTTGCAAAAGCAATGGGATGTTACAGATAAAGAGGTGCAGTTATTGCAGGAGTCGGAGTGATTGCACAGTCCCATGAATGGTTTATACATTCTGGCAAGCTATTATTGCAAATCAGAAATGTAGCAATGAGTTTGTGAGATCACTGTTCCTAATAAAAGACTATGAGCCTCATTGGCTAATGTGTTAATTCACCTGTTGAATTCACTTTGCTACAATTCAAGTCGCATCTCCAAAATTATTGCAAATTCACTTCTCAGGATTGACTAAGTGAAGAATACACTTGCCGAACAGGCAGACACCAGCGATCACTGTTGCATGTGTAGTGTGGCGTAGTTAGTCAGACAGAAGTAGGAGGAGAAGTCATGGGGAGTGATGCGAATTCAACAAGTGAAGGGCAGTGATGCTAGTTTCATCATATCCCACTAACTGTAATCCGTGAATATTCTTTTTCTATGTCACCTTGTCCCTAGGTAATGCTGTCATTTAGATGCAGTTGCCATTGTCATTTTTGAATGAATAGTTGTCTTACGCAACACTGGAGCCCTGCCATCAACCCCCCAGTTCACCAGTCTAAAGTGGCAAAGTCAAACAGGTGAATTCAGATCGAGTTTACCTAGTCGCAGTCACACCTTCACCCCACTCTTCCACATAGTCAATACTAGAAGTACCTCTGCAAGCACACGCAAAATGATGTGAAGAGCTCCATAAGATTGTGAGTCACCTAAATTAGTTATGTATTTGCCACTTTGCAGAATTTGCTCAATAAGCGAACATGGGGAAGTGGAGAATAGACTCGAATTTACAGCTCTATGTGACTATTTGGACTTCAGCCAATGAGGCTCTATGCCTTATTATGTACAGCATTAATGCATGGTTGTATCATTTGATTGACAACTCTGGTGCCAAAGAAGGATTTACTGTTGTCTTTTTGCTTTTTTTTAAATCAACTCTGGCTCTTTAAGAAAACCATAAAAAGGAAAGTGGTCTCTTCCTAAAATCTGTTTATTTACAAATACATATATACAGTATGCATTCCACTTCTTAATAAAAATATGACCGTGTCATATTGTCAAGGAAAAGTTATCTGTTTTAAAATGCAGATAATCCTATACTCTGTATTATCACTTTTAACAACATGATAAAGTAGTGTTTAGTTCATGCTATTTACAGTTGACTAATGTGAGACACTGTGCTTAAGGCTCGGTTCACACTGGCGTTTTTATGTGCGGCGTATGATACGCCATGCATAAGAACAAAATACACTGCTGATGTTAACCTATGGACTTACCTAGTTCCGGGCACACTAGCGAATGACGCACATACGCTGTGTCCAGAATGCTGGCCATTGCATTTTGTGCCTGCGTATTACGCCACCCAAAAAAAGCGGCCAGATAGGAAGAGCCGTGAACGCTGAGGGAGTGTTCACACTGTCTCTGGTAAGTACAACAGAAAAATACGCTGGAGAGTATCTTTTCTTTTTTTTTCTTCACAGTACCGTATTATACACTGTGCTTAATACGCTAGTGTGAACCTAGCCTACAACCTCACCAGACTTCACTGATGAAAACAATGTTTTTTTTATTGTGCCATAACTTAAGGCAGATTATGGAGGTCTTTCCTTCTGCTATAAAGATAACCTGTATTACAGTCATAAAGTGAGATGAAATTGTATGGTGTGAAAAAGAAGAAGCAGACAAATGATCCCTTATTTAGCTCAAAGATTTCTACAGCTTTAAAAGTGAATGTTTTTTTAAAATAATCTAAGAAGTACATTTTATTTTAAGGCAAAAGCAAAATTGTTTTTCCTTGTGATAATATAATTTTAAAATGCTCTCTGGTATGTTTATATTCTAGAGAACCAAACCGCGTTCATGGTGTATAGACTTTCATACTATGCTTTTTCTTTTTAAACTCACATCAGAAAACTGTCTTTAAAACTGTACTATTATATGTATTATATGAATATGCACAGATTGTAGAAGCAGAAGAATGTTCCACTTGTGTTTATTTGTGTAAAGGGTTTAAGATGTTTGTGTGAAGCATTAAATGTGCATGTTAGAAGGAGCTTATTAAAGAGGGATTTATGAAGGGCCCCGGTGACAGCTATGAGTGTGGACAGAAATGCTGCAACAGATGTAGACTATTAATTAGCACCCTGTAAATGCAGGCAGTACATTTTAATACATGTGATAGCACAGAGGATAATGTCTGAAGAGACATTTGCAGATTAAAATGGGGCCTTTATACTTACACACAGCGGCTTGCAGGAAAACCTCTAAATTTAAACGCCTCTTTAATTTACCTGTTACAAAAGAGGAAGATTAGGTCAATGACAGAGTAGCACTTGTACCATTCACAAGTGCAATCATTCCAAAGTGTACTTAGCACTGAGTGTTAAACATTCAAACATGCGATTTAGAGCATTACAGGGAAAATAGCTTAAACCACTCTGCTCAGTTTTAAATTCAGTTTATACCCTGTCGGCTGTTGTGATGAACTTTGAAATGGAAAGTTAATTTGCAGTAGCTGTTAATAAGGGCAATTAGAATGCCAAGGGGCAGGAAACAAACACTTTGTCTTACTCAGTGCTGCTAGAGGATATTGGAAGGCAGGATACTAGCATGGGCACTGCCCATCTATACCTATAATATAGTCTGACTTGTGATGTGTAATAGAATGGCTAATCCTGGAGGTAATTCTGTATGGCATAGTATTTAAAGGGGAACTCCAGCTTGCATTAATGCAGCTTAATTTATTAAAAGATGAGTTGTGGTATTACCTACAAAAGGGAGGTGATGATGAATGATTCTTTATGTCATTTATATGTATTGCATTGGTGCTTTAGCATTGGGTTTATGATTACTGCACAGGAATCTATGTTTGCACTTTACACTTAAAGTTAAGTATTCTTTATTAAAGGACTAGTAACACCCAAAAAATAAACATTACCATTTAAATAGCCATAGCAGTTATTTAAATTCATCACTTTTAAAAATGTTATCCATAAAGGTAAATTCACAAATTGTATTGATTTCTGTCTCTTTTTTACTTTACCGATAGCAGCCATGTTGGTAAAAAACCCTCACCCATCCCCAGTGTTTTTTATGGTGCTCTAGATATTCAGAGCTGGGCTGAGGGGTAGGCAGGGAAGGAAGCCTGCTAGGGCAGTGCTATCTTGGTGCTAGCCCCCCTTTTACCCTGTCCCTACCTACCACTTCCCTGGCTTTGCTCAGCCTGCTCTAGTGTTTAGCGCTACATCGATCCTCCCCCAGCAATTCCTTTCACTGATGATCGATGTAGCGCTAAGCACTTGAGCAGACAGAGCTGGGCCAGGAAAGAGGTAGGTAAAGACAAGGAAAAGGGAGGGTGCAAGCACCAAGATAGCACCACCCCATCCTTCAGAAGGCAGGGAGCAGGGAGTAGGGAGGAAAAGAGAGAGAGAAAAAGAGA
>WMED01001164.1:0-18580 GCA_019650415.1 Pipa parva
GCATTTGTGATTGCAATCATTTTCTGGAAGAAATTGAGTATTACCTGACAGAATTGCAGGAGTGCCAATACTTTTGGCCAGCACTATATATATTTAAAAAATGTACCTTTTATACAGCATTTCTCTCTGTCATCTTCCCTGTCAGCCTGACGTTTCTTTCCTGGGTTGGGCGGAGCTAAATGATGATTGACATTATAGCTATTCCAATCATCAGATCCCTGCCAGATCATGAGTTAAGGGATCTGATTGGAGGAGCTATAATGTCAGTTGTCATTTAGCCCCGCCCAACCCGGCTCAGAAAGAAAAGTCGGGCTGACAGAAAGGAACCCTATATAAAGGTACATTTTTTAAAATACATATATATTTACAAAAACTTTTATTTCATTAATAGAACCTAAATTAGTGTTAGAGTTCTGAGGTGACAGGTACACTTTAAAACTATTTTGTAATAATGATACAGTTGGAACAGCAACATCTTAAATATATATTTGAAGTAATACATTGTGATTCATCCTCTGGAGTATGATGTCGTAGTCATAGTCACTAGATATTTGTTGAAAGGATTATAAATAAATAGTTCAATGTTTATACAAACAGACTTGCATTTTTATCCTCAACAAATGGACAGTGGGATTCTAAACCTGGTGAGCTTTGAATTGCATAGACATTGATGTCACTATTTTTATTTTCAACCCTCTACAATCTGAATATCTTATCTGCATCCTGCACATTTTCTCAAAGGTTTTGAATTTTGTTTGAAGGCTTTTAAAAATGTTGTTCCCTTTATATATGATGGTTAAATAAAAGGCATTATTCAGACCGTCAAAGACATTGCCATGTGAAGCTCTGCTTTGACAAAAAAAAGGAATTGATAAAGCAGTCAGTTTGAGTTGCTTCTTAGCATTTCATCAAATGTATTTGTTAAAGGTCCCATTATATGGAAATTAAAGAAACAATAATCCATTGAAAGCAAGGTTTCTGTTTTGTAGGATATTGTAGTGTTCATTTAAATATACACATTGTGTAATTGTTGTAAATTATTCTTTTTGAGACATGTGCAACAGAGTGCCTTTCATTCTTTTAATACAGATCTATTTTAACTTTGATTTTGCTCCTCCTCAATCCCATGCCCAGGACTCAGAGCACTAATTGTGCTATATGCACAGCAATTCATTTAAAACTTAAAGTGCACCTGTCACCAAAAATTGACTTTGTTTAGTCTAGCATAGCTAGACAACTTTGTAATTTAAATATATTATAAAATACTTACCTCCTTTTCTCATCATTCTTTTTACCTATCTTCCAGTCTCCACCCCTCAGGTTTGAACAGAAGAATGAATTTGTTGGTAGCACTGTTATCAAAGTATGCTTGCACTTACCACTCTTTCCTTGCCCATGATGACTATAAATTAGAATTGTATTGATTTTTGGGCTTGCATGGTTTAATAATTTGATTACTTAAAGCAAGTATTGGCTAATACCGAGAACTTCTAAAATTTATGTCAGCATTTGAAATATGTTTCACTTAAAATGAATGCTAATAACATAATTAAATGACACATAGACAAAATTTTGCTAGTGATCTCAGATTTGGACTCCGCTGTGCTACATATAGTGAAGTTTTATTCTAATATATATATACGCTGTCAATGTGATGTTGAATTTAAGATATAAAACCTGCTGGTCTTTCACACCTCAGTACAGTTTGTGAGTATTAAACATGTGTATCAGATTGATACTCCTTGGTCTCTTTAGGTTTACTCTATTTGACCTACCTGTGAATATTGGGTAAAGTAACAGTTTACTGCAGCTTTTGTACATCTGGATTGGTCCATCCGCTGTCAAACCAGTATTAAACTTAAGGTGTTGTATAAAAGTAATATGCACTTGGCAGACATACTGTCACATCTCATGGATCCGAGGTTTGATCATACTGTAAGGGATCTCCAGATCCAAGGCTCGCTAATACTGTCAGGGATCTCCGGACCTGAGCCTCGTATCTACTGTCACAGATGTCAGGAAACACAAGCAGGTACCACGGGACTGGGTTTCCATTAGAGGCACTATAGCGTACCCAGAGACCATTATGCCTCTGGAAGCACTAAGGCATACTAGATGTGTGGGTTACAGGTGCAAGGTGGTGCACCTCTGTAGACACAAAGGTGTACTGTGACAAAGTGGAGGTAAACACAGGAACATGGGTGGTACACATCTGAAGGAGCTAATGTGTACATAAACACAGGAACATAGTGGCTAGAAGACTATAGACTTAGGGAAAAGGTGGAACTTCTGTAGCACAGTGGGAGTTGGCACTGGTTGACACTGAGGCACAGAGTATAATGAGGCCTTGGCCCTCACTCTGAACCTCCACAAGGGGGTATGGCCTTCACAACATGGGACCACCCATGTTGTGGCCCTCAGGTTATCCCCTCACTCTTGGCATTTGAATAGACTCACATGGGAACTCTGGTGGAGGCCTGGATCAGCTGAACTGTAATGTGGAGCAGTATCATACTTGGAGCAGTGTAGTCAAATCATCACTAACAGCACCCCTGGGAATATGCTGAACTATAACTCACAGAACCCTCTTGAAGCAGCACAGAGTATGTAGATCCTCTGCAGGGATTCTTACTCCTGGCTTAAATGCTGCATGGACATACTGATGCTGTACATAGGCAAGGCTGTGGTGCTAGCTGTTTAAAGACTCACTGGACTTTCCTCTAGGTGACTCTTGAGCTGACCCCTTTAAGGATGTCTTGGCAGAGATCATAGATCACTTGATAAATGGTTTCCAAATGCCAGGCAAGCATCCAGCAACAAGAGACAATTGATGATCGAGCATTGCACTTAGGCAGTGCTTGCTATTTGAATTTCCCACTGCTGATGCCAGTGGCTGGCATTGACACCTCTAAACCCGAAAGGGCTGGGTTATATGCAGCCGCAGCGCTTGCCCAGTTAAAGTTCCGGCAAGACATGAAAATTGTCTGCAAAGTAACCTGATTACCCATCAATTTAGTCATCGGCCAATGATTAATCAGGTTAGTCAGATGATTATCCAAACAATTTGGTAGGATGGGTGGATTTGTCCATGTGTGGCTAGTAGGTGTGATTACTTCAGACAACTGTAAAATGTTTAAACCGTATAGCAAAACTGGCAGTGTTAATGGCTGTAGAAGCAGAGAGGATACTAATAAACTGGGTATACTAATATTACTGAGAATACTAATAAACAGGGGGATGTTGAGCTCTGCTGAATTAAGAGGTAAGTCAGGAGTTTCTTAATTGTGATGTTGCTTGACAATAGGTAAATAGAGCTTTCTTTATAGGTTTACTTAACCCAGGGGTAGGCAAACTGCTGCTCTTCAGCTGCCTTGTTGTGGCTCTGAGCACATCTCCCTCCCCCTCCCTCTCCCTGCCCATGACCTCAGATGTTTTTTCTGATAGGACGTTGGCAGGTCATGTTATCGGGAGCGTGCAAAGGTGGACTTTGCGGCTCAACAAAAAATTTTCCCCAGTGGTGTAGGGAACAAAATGGCTCCCTCCTGTGCAAAGATTGCCAACCCCTAACTTAACCTTTAATGAGAACTAAAGTCGAGTGACATGTGAGACTTCAGAGAATGAAGTTGATAAAATAGAGACAATCCTGAGAAGGGATTCCATAATAGCTCATATTTGAGGATAAGGGTGCATGTTTGAAAAACTGAAGAATTTCATATGGTGAAAGACGGAACAATTTTCCAGTGTTGGTTGCATCCTATAACGAGGATTTTATTTGCGTTATTTGAAAAATCAAAAGTAATAAAGTAAAGTGTTCTTTTACTAAAATAGTAACTTGGAACAGTGTTTTTTATTCACAGAATTCAGGATGTTCTGTATAAAAATACTTGAACATTAATGCCCATCATGGCAGCAGTTCTCCAATGGGTTATCCCTACCCTCCAAGGCCAGTGGACAGGAACTTAGATCAAACACAGCATCCTGAATCCTGAGAATTAAAAAGATATGTGTGGTCCATGATGCTAGAACATTATGGTGTGTTATCCATATTGTAGTGTTATATGATACTTTATTTGGACTAACAGTCTTATACAATTAACGGTTAGTCCAAATAAAGTATCACATAATACTACAGTACTCCTCTTTCTTGCTGTGTAACTGGAACTCAATCTTATTAGAATATCTAGACACAAATATGCAGTGCAGTTTATTTTGATTGCATAATTTACATTTCCTTTATGAAATAAGTACAGTCTCCATTTTTATATAAAAGGCTTTGATGATCTTCTATAGGTTAAAATAATTACCCATTTCATTGACCTCTCCTTGCCCTATACTTTGTATTGTTCTGGGTTAGCTCTCACAGCTGGAAATTTATCAAGATCGTTTTGACCTATTCATCGTATTTTCACCATTATTTTTGTTTGCTGCATTTTTAATTTCATCCAATTTATATAGTGGTGAATAAAATTTACTGATATCTGTAAGTATCGATGCATTATGCTTTCAATGTTGCTCCTTTTCTTTCTTTCTTTCTTTCTTTTTTTTTCTTTTTATTGATATCGCTGGTCTTTTCAATGGTGTCTTAGAACAATTTGCAAAACCATCTCCATAGGGAATAATGGGTTTTTGCCACCCTCATCCAGGCAAACTCCTTCCATAGAAAAGGTCCTCTATTTATTCTATATTGATATACAAGTCGAATTAATGTCAGGATACCTCTCATATTGTGCTCACCAGAGACCACTGCACACAATGTACACAATTGCACAGTCATGCTTGCATTTAAAGGTCAGTGCTGTGATTGGCTAGTATGATTTTCAGTTTTCTACTTTTTCCAGGATGTAGTGTAATGTTTGTATTCACATTTCTGTAGCAAGGTGCATGAGTGGCTCTTAATTAGTATGCTGAATTAACAAGTTTTGTGACTGAAGCAGGAATGATTTTTTCCTTATCTTTACTTAGAGCATAGAGCTGTTACAATTTTGTGCAGGCATATTGACATGGCAGAAATTAGCCACATTTCAAAGCCCTGTTTTGTACATAAGACCTTTGGGTGTATCTTTTCATGGTGTCTGAAATACTCCGTGTCTGTTGCCATGGCATCCAACTTCTACTCATCTGCAGGACACTCAAGCAAACTGATAAAGCTCTGACTTTTAGAACAGACACATTTCTAAATATAAAATGTGGCATTAGAAAGGGTGGTTGTATATTTCAGTGCTCCTGTTCTCCTAAATCCTAACCTTCTGCTGGCTGACGTTGGATAATCCAGAAACAGATGCTGCAGCAGCTATTTGTTGATTTAGTTTCCATGGTAACCTGATACATTCGTCTACCACAGGAAGCTCCGTGCACATTGGCTGATTTGATAGGAAGCAAGTCTTGAGGTAGGTATTGATGACTGCACTGATAATTGGTCATACCTTTTAACATTCAGCCTGCACATACATTATCTATGGACTCTGCGATAAGGGACAAAGAAAATACGATGCTATCTAAAATCAGGGGTTAAACTGTCCTGTTCAGTAACGGAGGCCTGATGACCTAGACGTCAGTGCTGATTATCTCTCAGTATAGTTAATGGGATAGATTGGAACATCGGGAGTGGTGACTCTTGAGTCTTCCTGCAGCCTTTGTCAGCGTGCTGTTGCCTCTTGAATGAGCGACATTAAAGGATGCGAGCAACAGTAAGTGAAAGTGCAAAGGATTTTCAGATTCTTTACTTGATGATGCATGCTGCCAGGTAACAATGCTTACCGATTTTGTTTGCTGATGTGCTTCGCAAAGGGAGAGGAAGGGAAAGGCAGGTTGATTTGTCATACACAGAGAGTGATGTGTTCAGGACATGTTTTAGGCTTCCATTGTCTGACAACTTGCATTCATACTTCTTCCATTGTGTCTCCCAGAATCCCTGCTGTGTTTTCGATTTTGATGGAGCTCAAGTCCTAATCATTCATGAAAGCATCAGATGCATTGATGTTCTGCTTATTAGCCTTTCAATTTTACAAATGTGTGCAGGTTTCAATTTTGATTTTATTATTCAATATTTTTGACGAAGCAAATATGTAGATACAAATCAGTTATACTGATACAGAGCTGATGCAAACAACTGGGTTTTAAACTTTTTTTTGTTTGTAATCTGATGCTTCCAATCAATTCTTATGTATAAGTTTTTTCTGAGAGTTCATTTGGCCTTTTGACAGACACTCACAAGTATAGTACTGTATTTTGTACAAAACATGACAGTGCACCCCTCTTTATTTAGAAACCATCTAAATGTAAGAGAATGTTTTCTGGTAAATTTGTTGCTAGCTAAACTAATGATTATGGTTATACTAGAGGGACAAAGGGTCATAGTACAATTGATTATCATCTATAAACTGTTTATATGAAATTAATGTTTTAGATAATGCATAAATAGTGTGCTTCTGTTGGAGGTTGGTCGAGTGTATATATATATATATATATATATATATATATATATATATATATATATATATATACATATATACATGATAAGATTACTCTTTGATCTAACATGATTTCTAACAATTTTTATGGCTGTTGCTGAACTACAACTCCCATCACCCCATAGATCAGCGGTTCTCAACCTTGTTGAGACCGCAACCTCCGGTACTGACGTCACGTGATGACGTCTGGGTCCTATGTCATCACGTCGCATGTCACGTGAAGATGTTAGGGCTCGACGTCACCGCTCAGGAACAATTATATAAAGGGACCTGCGCTTTCTTCCAGCTTCATAGCATGTTTGCGACCCCTGTGAGAGTGTTGTTTGACCCCCAAAGGGGTCACAACCCACAGGTTGAGAACCACTGCCACAGATCTTCATCTGTCATGCAATGATAGTTGCACTCTGGGGCAAACATAATTATATTTCCTCAGCAGCTGAAAGGCTTGCTGGATCAATAGTTCCTGTAGTATTTAACCTAGGCAGATAAGCAAATAGAAAATCCTTGTCACACAAATTAGATGGTCAAGAGAGACTTTGTTATCTGGAAGTGACTATCCTGTTTGACCACTACTTTCCATATCATTAATGGTACATCCTGTAATTGGTGACAATTTTAGCAAAATAAACAATAAATATACAAAATCATCAAAGTTCCTCCCCCCACCCATTTCCTATTTTACACAATTCTATTCTTTCCTTTTCCTAACTGATCCTAAGTAAATGCTTCAGGTTATTCTCATTAACCTTAACTCACTATCTTGATTGCTTCTGCCCCTTCAAAAATTTTCCCTGCTCCTTGTACTCTCCTACCCTATTTATCAAAACTTGCATGATTCCTCTCCTTGTTAGCTTCTTCTGTTTCACAACCTGTTGCATCAGGCTTTCTAAAAGAACCTGACATTTCTTAAATGAACACTTAATCAGTAACATTTAACTGTGCGCATATGTTTATATTCTACTAGTTATTCTTATAAATAATAGATAAATATATAGGTAAAATATAATAAAACACAATGAACTTGCTTCAGGCTTGGGAACTGTCACATTACCTTGAATGACATTTTGCACATGTTCATTAGTGATTTTGGTGCTATAAAATGAGTTTTACTGATGGAAAAGCTGCCCAATCATGTCTATGTACCCAAGAGGACTACTTGTTGATCTGATTCTAAAACAATGGATCTATTGCAACACTTCCTGGTTACTGTGTATGTCACATGGTGCAGCGAATGTTCGTTTGTCCTTTCAGCATCCTGTTTTCACATTTGTCTTAGAGGTGCCTATGAACCCAAAATGTAAAATTTTGAGAAATTGTACTTACAAGTCAAGCAGATTACATTTATGTATTTAGGGAAACTAGTGTCCAGGGTTTTGGTTTATCATATTAATCATTTTGTGTACTTTAATAACCACAATTCTCATTGATTATTATGGATGCTTATGGTATTTAAGATAGCTCAAAACTGCTGGTTTTCTATGACTTTTCTTTGAAAAGTTAAAATGATAAAAATTGCCCAGGCCAAGCTATAACTTCAGAATTTTCGGATGTTGCATGTGCTTGATTTTTTCTTTGCTGGTTCCAGCCAACTTTTAAGTTAACTTACCCCTGCTCTGTACATTTTTTTTAAATTTATCTTTAGATTTATTATTCATGAAGTATCCCAGGTGGCTTCAACCAGCAAAGAAAATAAAATTAGAAATTCCAAATATATTTTTTGGTCACCTGTTATTCTATACATTGAGCCTTACCCATTTTTACATTATAATTTCAATTTCATAATGTGAGTGGTAGCTACCTTATTGTCGCCTTTGCCAATTAAAATATACAGAACAGACTCCAACTAAACCGCTCCACCAAGTGTCCAAATTATCATGGAAGATAATGGAAAACAGAAAATCTATATATCAAAATGAAATGAAAAATTAATCAGTTTCCATCCTCATATCTCAGTGAAAGCCTAGCACTTAGAGTAATGTATGTTCATGTTTTTATGTTTGTAATTTACTTCACTTTTTCTATGTTAAGCATTTTCCCATGTCTCGATTATAATTGCAGCGCTTTATAAATAAAAATATATGTATATACATAAGTAGGAATATCTGTAAGATCTCATCATTAAAACTGTAGAAGACAACTGGTTATACTGTGGACTTGTATTACCCTACCTCTTCGCCATCTTGAAAGCCCTTATCTTAAGTCCCAATGTAATTTCTAAAGGAAAGCATGTCATGTAACCAACCATCAAGTTATGGTCTGTTGTTTATACCAACAAGAACAAATGAATATTCGATAAAATGCTGTGAAATCGCCATCCATTTTCATCACTGTGGAGTTGTAACGCTAATTTCAATAATACATTCATTCACATTGTCTGCAGCCTTATATATTGGTTGCATAATTTGTGCTTGTAATATACAGGGGGTTATTCACTAAAGTGCAAATTTGACTGTTGAATTTTCAAACAGTGAATTCCCATAGCAAATCCTCGACAATTTCCCCTTTGCGACAATATTCTCATTATAAAGACGCAACTGCGATAGTAGCAGCCTATTGTCTTTATCTGGCAAATTCGTACCTATACACGACAATTCGGACTTTAGTCAATAACCCCCACAGTTCTTCAACAAAATCATGAGTGGGTTGATTCTAGAGATTGAGGTGATCTATGCAGGTCAATCCAGTGACTAGGAAACTATATTTGATACAGTATGAACAAAACAATATCCAACAAATTATCCTGACATCAAACTGCAAGCAAATTCTTGGATGGTGTATACCAGTGATGGTGAACAATTTTCCAAAAGGTGATGTCACTCACTCTGAATGCCTTCTCTAGCAGACGTTCCATAGGTTTGCCACTGCTGGTGTATGCATTTCTTCAGGGAAATGGCACATTATGCGGATTAACTCTGTGGTCTGCTACCACTGCATCAAAATGAATTACAGCTGGACCCATAGACCTACATGTTAACTGCTAGCATATGCACAAAAAAGTCAGCAGCAATATTTTTCTTGGTAAAATATCTGCAGTTGTATGTTTGTGCAGTTGCTCAGTAGTTATGGAGAGGGCTGTAATATATTTTGACACTACGTAAAGAAGTGCTTGTGGACCATGGGTTCAAAATGTGTGCCATTGCGGTCCAATATACTCCCAGGCACATCAGTGCCAGACTGGAAAAATTTTCTTTTCGCGTGCACCACCAGCATGTAGAAGGGTATTGATTTTCTCCACTTTATTGGATTATAGGTATTATAGACTACTTGAGGTGCTTGTAAAACCATTTTTAATTTATTTACCCAAACTTTTTTTAAGCATCATACATTGGATTAAGGTAAAAGCAAAAAGATTTCTTCCTGATAAAAATAACACTTTATGTTCATGTCTAAAACAATGTTTTATAATTATAGAATAGTATTAGTTACTTTCCCTGCTTGCACTGGGCATGTATTTCCTGTATTCACTTAAGCGCTAGGGTCACATTAGCATATAGGCATGTGCCGTGTCACGAAAACAAAACACCAAAAATATGCGTCTCTAAAAAACATTTCAATTAGACTGATGCATACGCTGTCACGCTTGTGTTTCATAGAGAGGAACATGTCCCAGAATGCTTCATGTTGCATTTTTTTCAAGCGTATGAACGCAAACAATGCGACCAGATTAGTAGCAATAGGAATTGAACAATAGCAGTCGCACAAAAAAGCAATGCGTAAGTGCCTATTGCTTATATAAAACATGTCCTGAAAATACACCATTGTAAATGTGCCAGCATATTTTCATGCTTCACTTTTTTTTTTTAAATATAAAAAGGATGGGGTGCCATTGAGCTTCTACAGGGGTGCCATTGAGAGTATCCTGACTAGCTATTTTACTGTGTGGTACATGGCCTGCACAGCATCTGATCGAAAAACTCTTCAGGGTATTGTAAGATCGGCTGAGAAGATCATAGGTTCCTCTCTTCCCTGCCTCTAGGACTTATACAACTCCCCCCTCCTACGGAAAGCTCTCTGTTTGGCAGGCGATCCTACCCATCCTCTTCACAGCTTCTTTAACCTGCTACCTTCAGGGAGAAGAATGCATAGCCTTATGGCCAAGACCAACAGACTGAAGCAAAGCTTCATCCACCAGGCTGTAAGAACTCTGGACTCTCTCCCTGCTCTGCACCCCCTCCCTCATCTTTCCCCTACACTCACCACTTAGCCTCCTCACCTTTTATTGTTACTCCCTTGTGACCCTGTAATTCAGGCAGCCACTCATTCACTTAATTAGCCTCCCTGTTTCACTTCCCCCTTACTGAAGTACTGCTACATTGGTTCTACTAGACTGGTACTGTCCTTTTAGCTCCTCATTGATACTAACTGCTCTAAAATTGACTGCCTCATCAGAACTGGTACGCACTTTCACTCTACAGTACTTTATTTATTATACTATGGTTCTTGCACTTTACTTTACTTAGACTTTGTAGTAATATTACCTATTCTTAATGTCATATATGTTGGAGAGAAGAGTAACATAATTTCAATCCTTGTATGTCCTTATGTACATATGTAGAATTGACATCTATCTATCTGTATCTATCTATCTGTATCTATCTATCTGTATCTATCTATCTGTATCTATCTATCTGTATCTATCTATCTATCTATCTATCTATCTATCTATCTATCTATCTATCTATCTATCTATCTATCTATCGACAGCCAGACTTTGCAGATTATATTGATGTTTGCACATTATCTAGAATGACAAATCTTTCCTTCTATACCCATCCTTAGACCTTTTTTTGCAACAAAACTAGATGTTTTGTGAAACAGTAAAATGCAAACAGTTGGGTTTCAAAGGAGGCTGAAATTGTGAGTGATGATATATCTGGAAGTGGAAGTCAAAATGATATTTACATATATGCTTTATATTTGCTTCTGCTTTTATTAGGTGCAAGATATGGTCCTTCCAAACATGAAATGACTATGGAACATTGTCATAAAGCTTGTAACAGTGGAAACAGTATTGTGTTTAAACCCAAATGTTGCATTTGGCAGTAAAATTTTTAATAAAAAAGTAACAATGTACTAAATTATTTTTAATATATCAGATTAATCATATATTAAAAGCAGGTGAAGAGTTAACATTTTGGCACTGTAGGCCACTGTACACTACCATTTCTGTTAAGAGCAACCAAAATATCCTCTGAAGTCCCTAACCTATCAATCCTTCATTGTAAAAACCTCCCCCCTGAAATGACCTAAAATCACTGGTAGAGACTCTGACCTCTAAACCAAATAAGATGACAGTGTAATGGTGAAGAAACCAAAGATTTATATGGTAGGTACACTCTACTTATATTCCCCCTTTTTCACAAAGTCCTACAGTTTACAACAAATACACTTTTGCTCATTAGTATCAGTCTTTATTTTCTGAAATGTGTTTTGTTGCCGTGTGTACATTAATTGTTGATAGCCAGTTTCAGTGACCATTGTGAGAGCTAATCAGAGCAATTGGTCAGCAGGTAACAGAGGGGGCTTTGTTTGTTACTGCTTGTTTATTTATATTTGCTGGACCTAGACAATTTTACGTATTTTGTAGGTCTTATGGATGCAAACAGTTCTTTTTGTAGCCACACATAGCCCACCATCCAAGATAAAACAAAACTTATTTTAGACATTGTTCTGTCCCTGCTACAGATTTCCATATTGGCTATAGGCCCTACAGGGGCTTATTTGCACCAGAATGGTTGCAGCATTAGTAAATCACTTGGAAGCATGTATATTAATAGATGACAAACCTTAAAGGTTAAGTAAACCCTGTATATCAATAAAGCTCTATTTATCTCCTGTCAAGCAATAAATCAATTAAGAAACTCCTGACTCACCACTTAACTCAGCAGAGCTCAATATCCCCCTGTAACTTCTTTGTCTGTGTAAACAGCTTCCATGCATGGAGCTAGCCACGCCCCCTCCTCTCCCTAACCCCTCTCACCACAGCCGACTGCACAGGCAGACGGACAGGTCTTATCTGCGCATGCTTAGGGATATAAACAGGCTTTTCCGATAGGAGAGTGGGAGGAGGAATTCTGTCTCTGTATAGTTTGGGATGTCACTCGGGGGGCAGGGTTTATCGGCACTGCACAGGAAGAGCCTGTACACAGAATGGCTGGGGGAGCAGGACTGTTTAAACAAGAGGCAAGTACTACTGATCACAAAATCATTTTTACATTGTAATATTTAAGTTGGCTTTCAATATGTGTTCATGTCAAATAGAAATAATGTTTTATCCAAACTTTCCATCCCCTTTAAAATATAATTAATAGTCTAAAAATAATTTAATATACTGAGTTCACTGCAACAACTGTACGTATTTAATTTGTTGTGATGCCAAATTTATGAAGTTTTTAACTTTTTCTTTCAGGTTATTCTAGTGCAAGTTAATCCAGGGGAAGCATTTACTATACGAAGAGAAGATGGCCAGTTTCAGTGCATTACAGGTGAGATCTTTTCTTATCTTGGGCAAATCTCCTTCCTAATCAGTAAGCCATGAAACCTTTGCTGATTGGTTTTCCAAAATGTTTCTTTGCAACAGATTATAGTCATGAAGGACAGTTGCCATATTACTGCCCACTACAGCAGTCACAATAACAGACTGATAACTTGTACTATAACCTCTGCTAAGCAAGAAATAAGTGTGTCTGAAGGTATAGTGTTTGTAATATGATTAATAGCGCTATATAAGGATAAAACGACAATGTAGATATTAATGCCACGATTTATTGCTGCAACATCAAAGCATTTTACAGGTTTCCCCTTAGACTTAACTTAGTAACCTCCTGGGTAGCCATGCAAAGATATGTGAGGAGGCCTTTACTTATATAAACAAGTCTGAAGAGCTGAAGGCACTGAGCTGTGCAAGTATCAACCCTATTTGTTGAGCCAGAGGTGCCATTGCACGTAACCTATCTCAGTCTGGACAAGCACTGACAGGAAGGAGTTCGCTGTTTTGGTGGAGGAAGGTCAGAAGGGATGGCAGGCAGGGAGGGGGAGGGTTGGTTTTTTTTTTTTTTTTTAAATATTTTAGCATACCATTTGGTTCAGATTTTTTTTTTTCTTATTTTCCTCCTTAAACTCCTAGGTGCATCTTATGGTCAGGTGCGTATTATGGAGCAAAAACTATTGTAATTGTCCCTGTCCCAGCTAAGATAATAGTGTGGTTTTCATAAAAAACACATTAGAGGTGTTAAGATCCATTCATGGGATTTAAACCATGGCTTCCCTGTTCCAAGGCAGTAGAGTTCATTCAACCATGATAGACATAAGTATGCTTGTCGTTTCTCGTCATTTTGTCCTTAAACTATTTATGCAGTGTTTGGTTTCCCACTTTGCACAGGTGTCTTACAACAAATTAGGTTCAAAGTACCCAATCTGCTAGCTAGACAATCCTAGCAGATGGTTGGGTTTATATAGCCTCCAGCTACACCCTATCCTTGCCTGATAATAGGACCAGTTTTGCTGTGCTCCTGGATGCGTTCTGTTTTGCTGTATTTCTATATTTTAAACTCTGCTTGTTCTTGATCACATCTGTTTGCTTCCAGCCCTGACCATAGTTTTATTTATCATTGTGCCTGTTTTGAGCCAGCCCTGACTTCTGCTTTATTTGACTTCATGGTACCTGTACTTCAGAGATCCCTACTACTTCCCTGCTTTTCACTTCTCCAGGGGGCTGCTGTCTCGGGCTGTGACCTGTGGTTTCTCTTGCAAGCAAAAGCCAAACCCCTTTTCAGGGGTTAAGGGTGAAGACCAACGATCCCTTAGATATTGCATGCTAAGTTCAGCTAGTGCCAAACCTCCTAAGCGGTTAAAAAAACGAATTGGTCTTAACAATAGGCAATATTAAAAATCACGTTTGTGGTAGAAAACTGGAACATCTAAAGAAAAACACAAGGAAAGCATGCATGCGAATAATGCATGTGTGTAATTGAACCCCTGACTCCAGTGCTGCAATGCACCAGTCATTCACCTATTGGAAAATGAGCTAAATTATTTTAGTTCCTCTGGCGCTCTTAACTAGTTGTTGTTTTTCTGTTGCTGCCTTTGGAGGTTGCTTAATTTGAGACATGCCATATTGTAGGTCATCCTAGATCATTTCCTTTAAACTGGTCTATCATGAAATCCACAAGCTGCAATCCTGATTATGCTTTTTTAGTTTGAATGGATGCTGCAAGCCATTGCAGTCTGTTGCATGTGCTAGCATTCAGCACCATCTAGCCCATGTTGTCAGCAGACTCCCATCAAGCCCATGTTGTCAGCAAACAGACATCCTGCACACAGGAAAGTTAAGAATTTGGTAATTTGGGCCCTCTGGTAATTATACCTCTGCCAGCAAACTGACTAGATCCATTCAACATGTTATGGCATTTGCACAATTCGGAATATAGCCTTGTGTTCTAATGTTTACATTTTATTTTCCAGACTTAAAGGGGAACTATAGTCAAATTACATGTTTACATATGCAGTACTATATCTTATTGAGAAGCATTTCTCCCCAGTAGTTTTTCATGTGATGCAGAGCGACTGAGTAGGCAGCACTGATAAACTCCCGCACCAGGAAATGTGTGTGTGACATGTACTGACCAGTTACTGCCCTACTTACTACTTAGCACATGTGCACAAGTCAGCTTTCCCTCTGTAAATCTCCTGCATTCCTACTTAAATTGTGCAACCAAAAGGTCAGCACACTGCTTAACCAATAGCAGTCAGGCACCTTTTTCTTCTCATGTTGCCTTTTAATTAAGGGAAGCAAACTTGAAGTATTATTTCTTCCTTTTTTTTTAAAACTATTTATTTGTGTCTGCAAATGGCTTAGCATAAAGGAGTTTTATATGTATGTGTGCAGTTTTATCATCACTATAGTGCTTCTTTAAAATCATACTTTAAAGCATCTTCTAAGGCTGGAACCATAAGTCCAGACAGAAACACGAGTAAGCATCCTACCCCCTTTAAGAAGCCCTCTGCACTCTTAGGGCAAAATTTATTAAACTCAGAAAAGCAGTTTTCGCTTTTCCAAGTTTAATAAGTCGAGAGAAGGCTTTGATGTCCAGCACTTCCTTGTTGCTGACTCTATCTTATTTCTCTGCCAGCGACTCTACAGCGTCTGTTTGAAGCAGTTCATCTGAGGCACGTTCTCCTCTGCAGCCACTTTTCCTGTGAAACCCCGCATCGGCATTTCCTAATAGTCACATGGGAGAGCGTGATGTCATCAATGCGTCCTCCCTTGATGACGTGCACGCTCTACCATGTGACTATTAGGAAATGCCGATGTGGGGTTTCACAGGGAGAGCAGCTGCAGAGGAGAATGCGCCTTAGATGGACTACTTCAACAAGATGCCATAGAGTCACTGACAGAGAAATAATATGGAATCAGCAACAAGGAAGTGCTGGACAGCACTTCTTTAAGGTAAGAAAGTGTACTTTTTGTCCAAAATTGAAAAAAAAAAAATGCATTTACTAAAAGTTAGTAATTAGTATAAATTAGCATATGTGTTTTTTTTTTTTTCAATTTTGGCTGGATTGTCCTTTTAATGAAAAATTATTTTTGAAATGTTGAATTAAAAATCCTGATTTAAAAAAAAAAAAAAAGTTTCACAGTCCTTTCAGTCAAGAACTCTTTTTTTACCTTTTGTGTTTAAACCTACATTTGGTTGTCCCAAGGGTTCACTAGGGACCTAGGGGGTTATTCACTAAAGTACAAATTTGACAGTTGAATTCGCAAACAGCAGATTCCCATAATAAATTCGCGACTGCAACAATATTCTCATTATAAAGACGCGTCTGCGACAGTAGCAGCCTATTGCGACTGTCTTTATCTGGCGAATTCGCATCTATATGCAACAATTCAGATTTTAATGAATAGCCCAAAACTGAGGTTGCACTATGTAATTAAGAATATCTATCATAAGGGTGCAGAATAAAATGGCAACAAATTCTAAGGAACTAATGAGAGATACTATGAGGCAAAAATACACATTTTGGATTGAGGGGTACAACTGTTAGTTTATGTAAAATATTGGAAATGCTAAATAGTATAGTTTATTATTTGAAAGTGTCAGCTCTTCCTCACTGAGCAAGAATTGCAACGTAAATCTTTCATTCTTGGTAGAATAATTAGTCCATTTGAAAACTGTTAGTAGGTTATTTACATAGTATGTATGTGGGAGCACTCTGTGCATTAGGTACAACAGTTGTGGTAACAAAAACATTGTAAGATTAATTTTACCCAAAATATAAATACTGTAGATAAATTAGACCACATTGGTGATTTAAGAAGTGTATCTTGATCCATATTTAAATTACAGTAAAAGTAGTCTTCAGTAGAGGTTGGTGTGATATGAACACTAAGATTAGTAAACTGGTTGACCCATTTAAAATCTAAAGCAGTGACATACTGAGACCTGAGGATGCCATTTATCAGTAGGATAACTGGTTCATTGGCATTATGGACAGCCCAGATAGAATGGAGGATTGGTGAATAGGACTCCTTCATCATTTTGCACAGTTTGCATAGTAAAATCTCAATTTTTGCAGATGATACTAAATTTTGTAAAGTTAATACAAAGGAGGAGAGTACTTTATTACAGATAGATCTATATATGTTGGAAGCTTGGACAGGAAAGTGGCAAATTAGGTTTAACGCTGATAAATGTTA
Source organism: Pipa parva (assembly GCA_019650415.1). Classification (NCBI taxonomy): domain Eukaryota; kingdom Metazoa; phylum Chordata; class Amphibia; order Anura; family Pipidae; genus Pipa; species Pipa parva. The sequence continues at coordinate 17,167 of WMED01001164.1, forward strand.
GGTTATGTATATGGGAAGCAGAAATGCATGTCTAGATTATTTTCTAAATGAGAAAACACTGGGCAAAACAAACATCGAAAAGGATTTAGGAATTCTAATTGACAAACTTAACTGTACCAACCAGTGCCAAGTGGCAGCTGCCAAAGCAATTAGGATCATGGGGTGCATCAAAAGGGGTATAGACGCACATGATGAGAACATAATTATACTGCTTAACAAACACTGGTCAGACCACACATGGAATACTGAGCAATGTACAGTATCAAGAAAGATTATTAAAACTGGGCAGTACAGAGATCTCTCCCACAATTTATACCAAGAACTGTAAGTTTTACAATTGGCATCCTCTATGTTTAGAGGAAAGAAAGTTTCTGTATCAACATAGAAGGGTTTTTTTTGCTGTAAGAACAGTGAGGTTATAGAACTCTCTCCCTGAAGAAGTTATGGTTAAGTCCATTAAGGTGTTCAAAACTGGTTTGGATGCTTTCCTTAAATTCAAGAACATTACAAGTTTAAGGGTACTAGATTACTGAAGGTGGGATCTTGATCCAGGGAATTATTCTGATTGCCATATTTGGAGTCGGGAAGGAATTTTTTCCCCCTAATATGAGGGTAATTGGCTCATGGGTTTTATTGCCTTCCTCTGGATCAACATTGCAGGAAAATAGGCTGAACTGGATGGACTTGTGTCTTTTTTCAGCCTTATAAACTATGTTACTATGTTACTAGTGATGGGAGAGTTTCTCCTACCTTGACAGGACCCTTTATTGTTTTGATATTCCCTAATGGAGCCACATCATTAGGCTAGAATTCTTCCTCCATTGCTTTAGATGTTGCTTATGAGTCGGTCCATTTAGTGTTAAATGTTTTGCGTCTATAACTGCTAGTTGATGTTGAATTTCAGCTAACTGTAAGGTAAGACCTCTGATGTTTATGCCAGTATAATGGCTTACCAGATTCAAGATTATTTGAGGTGATCCTGTTAGCAAGTATTTTGCCCAATTTCTTGATATCTAAATTGAGGAGGGATATAGGCCTTTGTATTCGCTAGGACTCTCTTTCTAAGGATATAAATGTGTTGGATAAAGGAAAGGAGAGGGTATTATTTTTTGTCTAGTGACATTTTGTTGAGCTTTCATCAGGTTTAGGGTTCCAGAGGGAAAAGTGAAAATATTATTTGGACCTTTCCCATCATGCATAGAACTTTGCTAACATGTTTCTGATTTAGTTATGCTTATGTACAGTGGTCCCTTTGGTAAAGTTAACCAATAGTAGCAGATGTAGTACTGTAAAGTAGGTAGCTTTCTTGGTGTTGGGTCTGGAATATAGGCTCATCTTGGAGGTCATTTATCAAACAGCCACTGTCTCCATTGGTGTTGTATGAGAAAATCTTATAAGTTTAATATTCATTTTA